>JAUCNO010000191.1:7499047-7520210 GCA_032353835.1 Enteromius viviparus
TCTATCTATCTATCTATCTATCTATCTATCTATCTATCTATCTATCTATCTATCTATCTATCTATCTATCTATCAACCCATCTATCTATGTCTGTCTGCCTGTCTATCTATCTATCTATCTATCTATGTAATGCTGCTGATTTGTCTAGCACTACACAAATGCTAATAAAACTGTTTGTTTTTCACACTAAAAGTGATTTAAGAGTTGTGTTATTACCCACTGAGAGAATCGGGTGATATAATCCTCCTCTTCCTGTTTATCACTGGCAGGTCTGACATGAACTCAGCAGATACCCCTGAGTCACTTTCAGCAAATGGAGTAGTGCCATGCGAAATATCTTCACTCCCTTCCCTGGACTGTAATGAACCTTTGGGGAGCGATTGTGTCTCTGTACTTGAGAAACTCAAATCCGTGTGGACAATAGGAGAGAACTTTTCCCCAGTAACAGCAGACAGCGAAGTCCGCCCAAGGTGTTTTTGTACATCTTCTGTTGCATCTGAACTGGACTTTTCATCAGAAGGAAAGTTTGATTGCGTCGTCTGTAAATGCTCATTTACTGTCAAGACATGCGCTTTATGCAACATATTCTGCATATGAATAAGATTCAAAGGGAAAGTTGGTGAAGTTGTTCCAGTGAATGATTTGAGCGCTGATGTGTTCAAGGCCCCTTCTGGTTGTGCTGCAGCTGTTGTGTGCCTACTGATGCCAAAAATTGGGCTGTATGTCTGAGAATGCTTTTTACCATCTGATAAATTGACAAACATGTGAAGTGAATCTTTGTGGTTGTCAAGTCCATTTATCTGCACCATTGTCTCCTCAGTAGATACTGATGTAAAAGGAGAGAAGTTGAAATGTTGTTTAAATTCTGTATTTGAAGAAGCAACAGGGGAAACAGTAGTGTGAATTGGATTTGAAACAATCCTGTGCGAAATTGACGCACTTTGATTCACGCCAGCAACTGCATGACTGCTCTGATCATGGTGTTTTAGAGTTGTTGGTTTAACCATGCCATCTCTCTTCTTTAAGTATGACTCAATCTGAAGTCCAGATTGTGATTGCTGTGTTTCTGTGAGGAATTTCTCTCCAGGGTGAGCTTCGATGAGCTGCTGGACTGATGGGATACTGCTCACCGTGTAGCTGCTGAAAAAAAGCATCGCAGTCCCTCTTGGGTTTTTAAGATGTTGCTTGTCGTCTAATGGCAAACCAATGTTTCCAGCTGTCGTCGAGTGATTTAAAAAGGCATTCTCACTATTATGTTTCTTAGAGATGGAGTCTGTTATCACTGTATTTTGTGACTTTGCAAAAACTGTTGGTAACTTCTTTTGAGGAACTGCATGAGAGAACAGGGTGATGTTGGCAAAAGACTCCTGAGGTTTTAAAAACATAGTTGATGTAATGAAAGCCTTTATTGTGGATATGTAACTGTTAGGAGTTTGATGTGTTGGGGGAACACTAAAATGTGACAAATCTTTATTGATTGGGGTTGTGTTTACAATTCTGTGTCTTGTTAATCTGTCTGAGATCATGTTTTGCCTCTCCGATACGTCAGATAGGGCTTTTTGGTTTTGGTTCAGAGAGTCAAGTTTAGTAAAGTCTTCCATATTTGCGAATCTCTTCACAGTTGCATATGTAAACAAAGGTGGAATCGATTGAGGACCTCGAAGCGATACAAAAGGCTTTAATCTCCCTGAGGGAAAATGATTTAGAGGCTGATGATCGTTCACTTTGAAGAAATGAAACACATTCTTAAACTTTGTCAGAGGTGGAAGAGGCGCCACTGTAGATAATTCGTCAAACTGATCGAGCTGTTTTATAGCAGCTTCTTGAGGTGAAAGGGTTCGGGTAGCAGCAAGTGAACTTTGAGTCTGTTTCATGAACATTGGCTTATCAATCGCTGTAGTTGCTTCCTCAGCGTCGGTTAATGAGGCACTACTAAAGGCCATCAATTCACTCAGCCAAACTGGAAAATGATCCTTTTCGTTACGTTTCTCCATCACAGAGATATTAGATGTTCTGGCTCCTTTGGTGCAAAGATTGGACGTTTTGAGTAAAGATGAAAAGTTTTGAGCAGCTAAAGAAAGGTCACTTTTATTCAGACGATGAAGAAAACTTGTTGGTGAGGTTTGGAGCACTGGTTTAATTTGACGCTCTTTACTTGATTTACTGTGAAAAATTGATTTGCTTTCTAGTCCATCCCTCGCTGAGACAATTCTATGCACTGAGTCAGATATCAACCGCGAGGCCACAAATTGTTTTGTCACGTGCATTTTGCCAGCAGCTGTTACCATGTTTGAAAAATAATTCAGTGTGGTTGCGTCTGGATTCTTTGTGGGGGTCAGCTTTGAAGCAGAGAATAAAAACATCCAGTCTGGGTGCTTTAGTGACACCCCGAAGGGTTTTGGTCCATTGGTGCTGGGATTTTTGCTGCTTTCTTCGATTTTATTAACTATTACTTGGGTGGTTGATTTCACTTGCAATGGAGAATCAAGGATCAGTGAACTTGGTGAAAGCAGATTCTTCTGTTCTTTTGGCTCATGCTCCGATCCATTTCTTGGATTTTGACCAAGCTCAGTGGTTAAAAGCCCTGCACCCTGCTGCAAAACTGTAAAATGCATAATGGTTGGATGACTTTTATTCAAAGAAACCTCTTCAGTACGATTCAGAGGGTCATCAGTTCCAGACGACTCCGGAGTCCAATTTTCAGTCTTGTTTTCGTCCCATCTTTCCACACTCTTGTTTGACTCCCCAAGGTTATCAATTACTGCCGGATCAGAGGCTGATACCATGGGAATGCCATTTACAGGCGAAGTAGTAATAGACTCCGAGACTCTTTGATTCTTGCTTTCCAGTGAAGCGTGAAAAAAAGCAGAGATCTTTTCCCTGCCTCTGGACAGATGAGCAGCAGGCATCATGGTGTCATTCATCATTGACTTAAATTCAGCCTCAGCTGAGGGATGAAGCCTCTTCTCATCATTGGAGATCAATGAGAGGTCTCCGTCAGACTGAATCGGCTTTGTTCCCGTGCCGTCCTCACCCGTGGTATGTGAACCTGTACCATAAGCTAAGACAAAGCTCGGCCCATTTGATATAATTGCGTCTTTATCACTAGTTGTGGTTGTATTTACTGTACTTGAGTGCTGCCTCTCATGTGGAGTATGGAACAAATCTGTCCCTGGAGAACCGATTATAGCTATAGTGAGGTGAGCAGGGCTTTCAGTGGAAACTTTTCCACCGTTGTCACCGGAGCTGTTTTGCTCTTCTGATGCCATAGTTGTTGTGAAGGTTGCGCTCTCAGTTTGTAGGGACCGAAAGCCTTGTAGGTTCTCCTCCTTAGCGCTCACTGAAAAAAGCAGAGTTGCATTTTTACTTGTTAGAGGCTCATAAAATGCACATAAATACCTACAGTACAGTATAAACAGTTCAAGAGCCAGCTATTTGAACTACTGAACATACAAAATATATAAAGTTGCACTTAAAATTATTGCATGCATAAAGCAAGTTGAAACATTTGCCCTAATAAATAATTTATTACTCTTTGTATAGTGTCACTGGGGATGCATCCAAAGGTACTAATATGCTTATAGGGGTAAGCAAAAAAAAAGTGCATCACCCTAGTATTTATTCATAATTAATTTTATTGAGTCTCTAAGTTGCTACCACTGAACAGAAAAGGTGGAAATACATAATTGCACACATAAAAATGGACCCATTATAAAAACTGATTTTGAAACATTTCCCCTGCATCATGCTTTTAATACCATAATTAAATATATTATTGTGACATATTTATTATATAATGTTAAATGTAAACACTGTTTAAAATCTGGGTGTAATGTGTCTCAAAATTAAAAAAATATTAAAATATAAAATATTTTTAATGATGTGAGAATAAAAAATATATATAAAATATAAATTACATTATGTAAAATTACATACAGAAATAATTTTATTATTTAAATGTTTTATTTAATTAAAAAATGAATTACATTATAATTAAAATTGTAATTTAATTATTTTATTAAATAAAACTGTAAATAATTAACAATTATAATTCAAATTTTATTTAATAACACTATTATATACAGTATGAACACATTAAATATTTGATTACTAATATTCTTATCATATGTTACTTTTATAATTGTATAATTCAATAAAACATAAATTCACACAACCATAATAATTACAACCAACAATATTACAACTATAGATTATACAATTGATCTTTAATCAATCACGACATTTGCTGCTGTCAATAAAATCATTTATATGTGCCATTGGTAGTTACTGAGGAAAAACTGAGGGAAAAAAAGTATACGTACCTGCGAGTCCGAAAATGAAAAATATGAAACCAATCCCCATACCTAATCTTCTCACTTGGTTTCTTTTGAGCTACACATACATAACACCATAATGAAGTTTTGCTGAGATGCAGTACACAGGATACTATCCAACAGAGCACACACTACACTCTCTGCAGGAGTCTACTGTGGGCTTTACCTTGCTCTCTAGTCATTTATAAGTAGATTAGATTACTGACACGTGAACAAAAGCAAGCTGAGAAAAATAAAACGGATTTCTGTGTCTGTAGAATCCCTCATCACCCTCATCGCATTTGACTGCGTATCATTTTTCATGTTCGCCTCGGCTTGTGTGAGCTGCTATGATAAGGTAGTATACGAGTCATCCATTATTAAACAGATTCAGATAAGACTTAAATACAGTGTAGAGCTTGTAGTTTTCATGCCAATTCATCTTCATGTGAGTTTACACAGAAATATAAAGCTTAGTCTAATCCACTCATGGTCAATAACAGATGAAATGTTATTTATCTACACCACTGTTCACTTGCAGGAAAGTTGAAAGACAAATATCTCTGGGACCCTGGTTCTGTCTTTAATTGAAGAATATATGAATATAGGTTGCAGTATGGCTAAAAGCTCATCTCTTCTGTGTGTATATGACCGTATCCTGCTGACTCGTTAAAAAAAAAGGTCTTATATGGTTTCACTATTTCTGTTGTAAGCATACTCTAAACAATGCCTGAAGCTGTATTGTTAGCAATTCTTGTGTAACTGCTCCTTATGAAGAATCATCCTGTTGCCTTACTCAGTAAGTTGATTTGAATAAGAAATAAATGTAAATTGTAGGAAAATTATATTAAAGACACTGTAAGCAATTCTTTATATCTTCCCTACTACGACAGATATCACTATCAAAGATAAGTCACATCGGTAAACTTCAAAAACAGACCAACCTAAATGTATTTTGTAAATTTAAATAATTTTGTTGGCTGTGAAAAAAAAGTTGGGATAGAGGAATAATAAAAGTGAAAAGGCTATAGAAAATCCAAGCAGGTGAACTGAATCCCAGTCTTTGTCCGCAAAGATGGATCATGGCTCATAACTTTGTGCCAAATTTCATGATAGACAAATTAGAAGTCACATTTCTCAATGCAAAATTGCAAGGAATTTAGGTCTTTCAACCAGTCAACACAAATAACTTTGTGAGAAGCCTGAGGGAATCCAGAGAAATCTCAGTAAATGTAGGGCAACTGAATGTCTGTGACCTTTGAGCCATCAGATGGCATTGCATGAGAAACCGTCATGCTATAGTGTGAAATACAGCCACATGAGCTCAGGAGTACAATGGAAAACTGTTGTCACTTAACACAGTCTGCAGCTGCATCAAGAAATGTAACTTGAATGTCTGTTGCTCAAGGAGAAACCTGCCATCAATTCTAGGCTGAGACACCAGCAAGTTCTCTGGGCCCGAGCTCATCTTAGACAGTCCAAAAGTCCACATTTCAGCTAGTTTTCTGGTAAAACATTGCCAGTTCCAAAGATGAAATAAACCATCCAGACTTTAAACAGTAACAGATGTAAACATCTGTCATGGTATATGGGTGCATAAGTGCAAACGGCATGAATGACTTGAATACGAGTAAAGTTACCACTGACATGGAGGCATATATTGGGATAGAAACTTATACTGCCATCAGGACGACACCTTTTATGGGAATTCCTGGTTATTAGAGCAAGATAATGCCAGGGTTCATTCAGCATGTGCTACAACAGCATGGTTTTGTAGACACATGTGAATGAATGGCCATCTGTCTACAACTGAAAATGTATGGCCCACCATGAAAAGGAGAACGACAATGGACTGCTGAATACTAGCTGAAGTCTTGTATCAAGTGAGACTGGAAAAATATTGCTTGCATAACTTATTATTAAAAATAATCACCTTAATTCACAGATGATTCAAATGTGTAACTAAAAGGAAACAGTGAAACTGTGCTGTAGCAATAAAAAAAATTGTTTAAATCCACAAAATAAAATTAAGTTGGGAAGTAAAAACATTGGGATTTTTTCTTTGTAATTTAATTAAATAAAGAACGAACAAATAACATTTTAGCATTTCACAAAATGTACTAACTGTTTAGGTATTGGGGTTATATGACATAAATTGACATTTTCTAAGCATTTCTTACCAATGGAACAGTAGTTTAAGGCAATGGAATCACAAAAGACACACACTCTAAAATAAAACTGCTGCTGTAAAAAACAGTGCTGTATTAATGTGTGTCATCACCATGGCAGCTGTGACAACGTCTCCAAGATCCTCTTGAAGCATCATGGAGACATTGCCACAGTTCTGCTGGATTTAGTCTGTCTTAGTTTGTTCTGTTTTTTTGTGTCATTGCAGACAGATGGGATGATAACAGAATTAGATATAAATGAATATAAATGATATCATATAAATGATATTTTTTACATTAGCTATGTGCTAGAGACACTGCAACTTTTGAACGAAAGTCAACCAAAACTCTGATGATTTAATTAAAGGAATAGTTCAGCCAAAAATGACTTTTCCCCATCATTTACTCACCCTCGTGTCATTCCAAACCTGTATGATTTACCTTCTACTCTGTGAAAAACATAAGAAGCTGTTTTGAAAAATGTAGTTAACTATTCAATAGAAGAACGCAAGTGATTTGGTACAACATAAGGTTGAGAAAAAGACAGAATTTTCATTTTACCCTTTCCCTTTACACATGTTCTGGGACAAAACTAAAGTGAGATTGCAGTCTGTTTGTGAAATCCTGTCCCGAACCCTGGATTACACTGTCAGACACATATCTGCTAAACCCTTTTGATTTGTAACAATATTTATTTTTCGTATTACATCATCAAATATTAAGTCTTCAAAGATGAGCAGGTTTTAAGCAAAATTATCTTCAAATGCAGTTTTATTCATCTTTTTTATTAAACTCATGAAAGCTAATATTAATCCATTTATCAACAAACAGAGCAAAATGTAATCAAGGCAACACACTCCCCATGCGAGTCATTTGGGATGAAAGGAAATTGAAACGTTTTGAATATCGTCCCAGGGCAACATGTTCTCTACAACAGCAGATAACAGAGTCACATGTCAATGTGAGTTCTCTCTAATTAAAACGAACACAGGAAACAGCTGAATAATCAAGATAGGCCTTAAGGCATGACAGTAATTTGTGGCCTCACTTAAGATGAGCATCTTAAGCTGCGAAGCAAAAGACAGCATCCATCTCTATTTGTGTGTGTGTGTTTGTATGCGTGTCCTGAGGTATGGGGTCATTTATTGAGGAACTGAATGAGTGGTAGGGGCTCACGTGATCAATCTCATACAGGAGTGAAGGATTTCTAAACCATGGAGCTCTCTGAGTTTCTCCATGTGCCTGAAAAAAATCAAACCAACAGAATTAGGTTCTCATTTTGACCACACAATGAACTCAGTTAAATATAAAAAATATGAAATGCAAAGCGTGAAAACGCCAGCCAGTTTGCTCTGCATACAAAGTAGGTTCATCGGCTATGTGTAATATTTTTGGCAGTGTCTGTACCTTTCACTGTTTTCTGTCTAAAAAATGTCTTTGTTAGGCTGCACTCTGATCTCAGAGGTTTCAAATCTCTCTGTACAGACTCTGAGCAGAGCTACCTCTAAAATGTTGAAAGCTCATCAAAATTGAATGCTGTAAGATTTTCACTCCTCTTTGTTGGATTGCCCTTGTTTGATGCTGACTGGGAAAATAAGATGCTTCAAGAACACTTAACTAACAGAGCTGCTACTTTTTTTTAGGCCTGAGCTTGTGGACGCTTCATAAATTAAAGATATGGGGGGAAAAACTCAATAGTTCTCTAGGTTAATGAAAGTATAAAGACTCAATCGGTAAATATTTAAAGAGTCTCTCACATCTGTAAAAGGTCTCGTTAGACAGCTCTAAAATGAGACGAGAATGTAAACGAACTCAAATGCAACAAATAAATTTGCTCTTATCTTAAGCAAATCCAAAAGCTAAGGTGTTTTAATTCATTATGCATTCGCACAGTTCATCATCTTGTTAAGGTTAATTAAAAGGGGGCGTTAACTTTTCACCTCCATGTTTCCCAGAGTATCACTGCTGTATAAGTACATCAGCATGAATGTTAATCAATATAATACAGGTCACAGCAAGAAGCTAGTCAGACTTAATTATACCTGGGCTCTATTTTGCACAGCTTCCCAAGAGTAATGGCTGCATTCTGCCGAACGGCTGCTCTTTTGGTGTCTCTAGCAGCGTGGTGTAGCAGCAACTGCACACATTCTGTGCCTAGGAGGCCGCCAGCAGCTCCATCCACTTCTAAGCAATGGCCCATACACAAAGCTGCGTTCCCCACCACCAACTCGTCAATACTGCCCAGGAGTTTTCTCAAAGTGCGCAGCTCTGAATGAATAAATGTGGGTAGCGCACACACATACGCAAAGTCACCATAAAGCCACAGAACTTAAGACACGTTATTGAATCCAATCCTCTGCCTCCCTGACCCTCAGAACTCACGTTTGTCAAGCTTAACCAGCTCTTCACAAGCCTGTGGGATTGAGCCAGTACAGACTGTCAGGGCTTTAATGGAGTATCTGGAGCTCATCTCTCCTCCTACCTGACAAGATAGAAGGACAGACACACAATCACATTTCAGTTAAATCTCTACAACTGCAATACTCTGCTAAGAAAAACCAACACATCTGGTTAACAGAATATACTGTAAGAAAGGGTGATTGTGGCGGACCCCAAAGTTAAGTCTGACATTTTACACAATGTTTCGAAATAGATAAATGAATATTAAATATGTATTGCAATTATGTTTTATGCATTATGTCTAATACAGGATTGATTTGATATGATTAGGTTATTATGGGGATTTGATCAAATTTCATATCCTTTTTATTTTAATTTGTGGTTGCTCAACAATTTAAATGTCACCAAATGATTCATGATTTTTCTAAATATTTCATATGCCAGGCTTTACAGGCTTAAAGCATTTAAACCATTAAATATTGTTCTGATTTGTTGGAAAAAACTAAGAAATAAGCAGCTATATAATTCAAAATAATATAGTAAATAAATAAAAAACTATGCACAAAGGGTAAAATTATATATACAGTGCTGTGCAACAAAAAATGCTTTTAAGTCGGTTTTAAGCTACAGTGCTGTTCAAAGTTTTGGACACTCGAGTAAAAATACTGTAAAAAAGGATGCTAAAAATAATTGCAATAAATAGATTTAAGATATCAATTAACTTCTATTTATAAATCAAATAAATATTTGGTATTATAGCTTTTGGTAAAACAGCTTCTGTTCCGAGGTACACTTGCCTATAGTTTTTCAGGTAGCTTTAAAGGTAGGTTTTTTTGAGACATTGCAACAGTTTTTCTAGATTTAGTCGTGTTACTTCACGTGATTCCAGATAGACTGATGATGATCAGATCAGACTCTTTGTGCAGGCAATAATCTCACTGCATTATTACAATTAATAACAAAAGTAATGTTTGGAAATGTAAAAAAATATTTCCAACTGACACGCTACCGCAAAAGATAGAAACAACCGACTTAAAACCATTTTTTGTTGTGACTTTTGCAGAGTATTGTACAATATACAAATAATGCAGCAAAATATAGAGGCTTATGAGGCTTTTAATAGCTTTCAATGCCAACAAAATTCTGAAATGCAAATTAATTAAAAAAAGTAAGGCAGGAAAATTATTTTTAATTCCAGCAAAGCATAAAATCAGGTCATGAATAAAAATAAATAAATAAAGTGTTGCTTTCAATTCCAAAGAAAATACATATATAATCCTAGCAAAATATGAAACATATGGCTTAAAAGTATGACATAAAAAATAATTATTTAAATTAACTGAAGAAATATGATTTACTGTAACGTATTAGCAAATTGAACTTTCTAAGATGGCTAAGATGGTCTTTTCTGTGGTGGAAAGGGCATAATCTCCACAATTTTTTACTTTATTTCATCTAATTTAATTAGACTTTTTTTCCTTACAGATATATTGAACTCTAAAACCTGAAATAATATTTATAAGCTCTACCTTCAGAATCTTCAGCAACTTCTTCACTATTCCATTCCGCACAACTTCTTGAGTGGCATCAGAAGACATCGGTAGCAGAACGCTCAGCAAACCTGCAGCTCTCTGAAGCCCAAACACAAGATAACGTGTTTGATACCACAACAGGATGGATAGTACATTTCAAAAGGATTAGGCTGTAACTCCAAAGTATATTGTGGCAGCTTGTCAAAATTGCAGTTCAAGCTTTATCACAACACTAAAAGACCACCACGAGGTGGAAACAGTCAGTTCCATTATAAAGGGAGGCAAAGACAAAGTTTCTTCACCTTAATTGTACTCTGAGAAACAGCCTGACTGGAAAGACATGAAGCGCCAAGGCAGCAAAACCCAAGCAAACAACCTGGAACCTGATTTACATAGTCAGAGAAAAACAGTCCCCAAGCTAGGGCCTGCGGCTACCATGGTAATCATTATGTAAATACCTCCGTGCCTGCAAAATCCTTCTCTTGGGGATGTTAGCCATCTAAGGACATCCATATATTTAAACTCCAACTTCCATTTTTGATCTTGTAGAAGCCATATGTGTTAATGTTTTGTAGAGATTCTCTAGAGATGCTAATATGCCGGGCTCCATAACAAGCCACATCCTGCTGGATGAACATTTTAATAATTAATGTGCAGAAATCTACAGTTCAAACGTTCTGGCGGTTCCAGTCATCAGGGGTTGGGTTAAAGCTTGCCTTGGCCTTGCTAAAACGAATTCAACTCACAGTGATGACGCCTCCAGAGGAATCGCTCAGCAGGTCCAAGCACCTGCTGCTGGCCAGAACAGCGTGCTCCTGTATGTTAAAAGAGAGCCAAAAAAACATTCTCTCCAATTTTCCTTTGGTGTTTCAGACATGATTGCAACATATGGAGAGGACAAGCGCTAACTGAACACTGTGCCGATCCAAGGCTCTTTAGCTACAAAAGCGCTTGATGTTTCTTACGAGGGCTGGCCCAGAGCCTGCCGTATTAAACATCCTGCTTTACCTGGACAACTTGAGAGGGATTTGAGGCTAAGTTGATCATCAAACCAAGGAGGGGATAGAGGACACTTCTACATTTGCAGCCGACGCACTGCTCCTGCA
Organism: Enteromius viviparus; assembly: GCA_032353835.1. Taxonomy (NCBI): domain Eukaryota; kingdom Metazoa; phylum Chordata; class Actinopteri; order Cypriniformes; family Cyprinidae; genus Enteromius; species Enteromius viviparus. Next base: position 7,510,568 of record JAUCNO010000191.1, read on the forward strand.
ACCAAAACAGTTTCGTCTTGACAGTGCCGGAAATTAAATTCATGTCCTTTTGCAGTTTTAGCGTCTGAGGGAAATGGCTGTTTCACAGCTCATGCAACAAGATAGCACAAGGAGCTTAGAAACAAACCCTCCGAATCAAAATTCACAGTGCAAGACATCATACATAATTCAGCAGAGTATTTGGGAGCTCGGATGTGATGTAAAGGGTTATCATCTCCAAGCTTACCATTGCAAGGAAAGAGCATCTCCAAAATTCATTACGTCCTGCAAGCTTTTTGCTGATGACATCATCTAGAGCCATGGTCCCAATCACAGAAATTACAGAAGCCAGTGTCTTGTGGTCAGCTGTCATGATATTATTTGACTACAAGCACATAAGAAAACAGCATTAGCTGAAATGTGGATGATTTGATTATATACAGTGCACTACCGTTCAAAAGTCTAGGTCAATATGATCTTTTTGGTTGTTTTTGGAATGAAATTAACCATTTTTTTATATAACAGATGTTTTAAATTGGATGTAAAGACTTTCATAACGTTACAAAATTTCTATGTTTTTCAAAGAATCCAGAATGTTTCATGGTTTGTGCAACAATATTAAGCAGCACAACTGTTTTTGTACTAATTCTTGAACAGCAAATCAGCCTTTTAGAACGATTTCTGAAGGATCACGTTACACTGAAGACTGGAATAAAAAGCTTTGCCATCACAGCTATATTACTATTATTATTATTACACAATATTATCATTTTCTTATTTGATTTTAATGGGGGCCTAGATGGACTGTAAACTACATTGCACTGAAATGCAGCACCATATTTGCTTTCTCTGAAGACTGGGGTCCTTTGCTGCCAGAAGACTACATTATTCTATCAGTATAGTAGAATAATAAAATTAAATATTAAATAGACTCCTTGTCTTGACCATGTGGGGTCTTAGTCATACAGATTAAAATAGGTCTACTTTTGCTACACTTCACCAACTTCAGCCTGCAGAAAGAAGGTTTAGAAATACAGAATAAAGTAATTAAAGTGCTTTTGTTACTGTTTGTGGTACCATACAAGTTATTTATAGTCATATATCTTCTAGCTGTGATTGATAATGGTGGTCAGATACAAACCGAAATCAGACAACAAAGTTTTATTGATAAGAATATTATGCGCTATTAGAATTTAGATTGTTATAAATAATAAGAGGATGACTATGAATAATTGTTTCATAATACATCACCAGCAGATCTTCAAGAGGAAGGGCAAACACTGCATTGAAGTTCTCCCTTGACTGAATCTTAAATCTGAAAAAGACAAACAACAACAAATAATAAAACAAAGAAACTAAGTAACTACATACTAAAAAGCTCAACAGACTGAAATCCTCAGATAACCTTTGCACAGTAGGAGCAAAAGATAAAAAGGCATCATAATGTGGAGGGAGCTGATCCAAGCAGAAAGATGGTTTCAAATCTCACGTTGCTGACGCTCAGCGTAAAACACAAGACAAGACCAATATACCTAACCATCCTTATCTAGAAACAAGGAAGCAACTTGAATTCACTGAACACTTTTCATTGACTATCTATCAAACTCTTACGCCATTCTCATTTCCCTCTGCGCATGAAGTGGCTGTTTAATTCCGTCTCCTGGTCACCGAGAGCACCTTCTTCTATCTGTAAAGTGGTGAATGACTAGAAACAGCGAGAGGCTGATCTCTTTCCCAGAGATCAATGGAGGGAATTGTGACTGTGATGGATTGTTTTGTCTTAAATGTGCTCACTTTGCGTTCTCAAGGGACCTGGGCTGTTGAGCTGAATGAATTTGAATGTGTCTCGATTTAATACGTGCGACTATGATGTATGGGAATCTAATGGACTCTCCGGTGGGTCGTGCCCAAGATTTCGTAAAAAGGGGCAGTTTCACTGTCACTGTTTCAGGCATTCGTCAACTTCACATGAAAACAGGGCATGGTATATGGTAAGGGCAAATGTATTGATTGTGCATACTTATTTTTTGCAGCCAAGTTCTCCAGAACTGTAAGCGCCAATGCAGAGCTTGTATCCCGGCAGACACAGTTCATCAAGTTCTCTGCCATTCTAAAGGGGACAGATCGCATTCATTATGGGCTCATTAAAAGGACTTTAATAAAACATGAGATAACTGTGGGAGGTCGTCTGCATGCTAGCTAATGAGATGAATCCCAGATATCATAGGAACAGCACACTTAAATCCGCTCTGCTTTATAAGAAGTTGAGAAGAATTTGACATCAAAGTGGATTTAAATAAATATTAGTAAATATTATAAAAGCAACATAAATAATTATTTAACATACTCGCATAATAACTGAATCATGCTGTTTAAATATTTACCAGTCTGTATATCTGTATTCTGTTTAACATAATTAGTCATGTCTAAATGGCTCCTCAAGTGTATTGTTGTGAATAATTAATTCACTGCAAATAATTTTGTAAACTAGAATGCAATGCATGCAATATGACACCAAAAATACATACTGGTTGGAATTCAGGTTGTCAATGAGCATGTCTCTTCCGTGTTGGGTTTGTGAGTACATACTGAGCAATTCCAGGTTTTCCCTCTGTATTTCACGTACCGGTGATGCCAACAGCTGGACCAAGTGTTGTCTAGTAATGGGACACTCCATCAACAGCTGCTGGTTCTGCTCTGGGAGGAACACAATAATTATAGAGAAGTTTTAATCGAGACGAATGGAGACTTAGTTGACCAGTTAATGAGATTATAACTGAAGGGCACAAACTACTTACTAAAGAGACTTTTAATGTGGGAGGCAATAACAATTTTGCTGCTAGAAGGCAAGACCAGGATGAATTGATATTGACTTGGATTTAGACAATTTCACGAATACTCATTATTTTGAAAGAAGCGCGGAAAAGCAGAACCAGATTAAGTGGTGTCAATACATTTTAAGTTTTCCAAACAGAGATAGTTTAAAAGGATAAAAAAAGAAATGTGCAAATGGGACTGTTTTTTTCCCTCAGCAATTGCTTCTTTCATTTTCGAGGTCTCTGTATAAGATTTATATGCTCACATGCTGCATTTCATCTTACCGTTTCCACTGCAAACTGTCCTCCATAATTTGATGACGGACATACATAGATCAACCGCATATAGATCTTTTGAATTCTGTGAGAGACAGCTAAATACAAAAGAGAAAAAACTGAGGTACAGTAAATACGTTTCAATCATGCACTTTAAATGATAAGCAATTGTTCACCCAAAAACAGAATACTCTGATTGTGCATAATTTTTTTAAGCTTGAAAGCTCCATTCCTCATTTAATATAAAACGCATTAAAAAAACAACAACAACAAAAAAAACTTCAGTTTGAGAAAAAGTTCAGTTAGCATTGTTATTGTTAACTTTGACTATTCACAATTGTTTTTGTTATTTAAAATAAAGCTAAAATAAAAGGTTGCAACTTATTTTAAGATTTCCTTTTTACAATGCAATTACTGTAACTACATACTTAATATATGGTCACTTGCAAAAAATAAATAACAATTTCAGAAAAGCCACTGCAAATACATCTAATAAAATGTTTATATTAAAGTACTAAAACTAGAAAAACGAAAACAGAAATAAATGACAAAAAAAACAACTAAAAGACAAAAACATTTTTAAAAAATTACTCAAACAAAGTTCAAACATTAATAACTTAATACTAAATTAACACAGATTGGGTTTGTAATGAGGTAGTGTAAATGTCAGAATGAACTACCTCTAGACATGTTTAAAGATGAGAGACCACATGTGTGCAAACTGTATGAAACAAAGCGAATCTTCCAAACAAACCAATCAATCATTGTCAAACAGATAAACCCTTTCAATTTCATTCTAGTGGTGAAAAGGTAAATTCCAACACATGACATGATCATACAGCAGTACCAGATTAAACATCTGTTGTTTAAATGCATTCAAATTAGTCAATTAATTTAAATAGCATACTTGGTTGGAGCAAGGCAACCGATAAGACAAGAGACAGCTGAAGATGCAATCAATCATATGTGTATTACACATGCACACTTCATGATACTACAGTAGGATCTTCTCATTCAGTAAAATTTCAAACCCAACTTCTAGAGACCTTTACACAACCTCAGCCATTTTCAAATGTGCAAAGTACATCCTGACCACAAACTGTCAGGTTCACTTCTTCAACAACCTTACCTTCTTACAGTGTTACTGCCATTAATGATACTGAAGCCATTGTTTAATCTGAATAGCGTCTGCCCGGTACCTGTGAGGGACACCAGATAAGGTCAGTGTTGGTAGGTGTGTAGTGAGAGCCATTTATCAACACTAAATCACAGTAGCCAGACTCAGACACACAATATGCTCTGTCCAAGGGCAAAAGAGAGTGCAAGGAGAATAAACAAAGGCTCATCAAGAATAAGAGAGCGTTGCCTTATCAACACAAAGCCAGTGTTCCTTCTGTGGAAATACTAGAAATTAGTTTACAAAGAGCTATTCAGATATCTTACCTGCACTAAACACTGGCACCCCCTTTCTATTTGGGAGTGCTTTTAAAATTATGCTATACAATGTGCAGACCCATATTTCACCTTAATACAATATATTACTTATAAAACTTTTTTAATCAGCCAGAAAGGACTGCAGTATATAAAGTAGGAAGTCAAAAGCATGTAGTTTGGTTATAAAGTTACTTTGATATGAGGGTACTTGTGTATCAATTTGAAGTACAGTATAAAAACAAATTTGTTGCCTGCAAAGGAGAGACACACAAAAACAATATCTCACTATCTTTTGGGTCAAAAAAAGTAAAATATCCAAATAACTTAAAATCGTTTGTGTAAACAAGTGAATGCAATACATGCATACATTACTGAGCCAGAACAAGTATGCATTAAATTGATCAAAATTGACAGCAAATATTTAAAATCTTACAATAGATGATTTTTTATCAAATAAATGCAGCCTTAGTGAGCAGAAGATGCTTCATAAACATAAAAATCAGAAAAATTTATCAGCCCTAAACTTTGAAAAACTGGTGTACATTCAGACAAGAACAAATTATATAATGCAGTTGGATTTAAATGTAATTAATTTAATTATATTTTAGAAATACATAAAATGTATTGCTTAACAAAAGACTGCCAGAAATAGAGTTATAAACAAAATCTCACCCTGACAAACATTCACTAGGATAAAGTGAATGTTTCTCTTTGGATCTCCCTTGTATATAGTATTTTTATCACAATCTAAACAGTTAAAAGCGTTTGTTGTGCTGACCTGACAAAGGATCAGAATCAAGCAAACCCAAACCAAAAGGTAATGCACTCATTCACTAAAAGTCTAAAAGCGTTGAGCGTGTGCTTGTGATAGGACTGTGTCTGCCCTCTGTGGCTGATCATGAGGATTAGTTTCCTCATCATGAACTGCAAATGAACCGCAGAGCAGAATCAATGAGCCCTCCGCACAAAATTCCTCACTCCTCTCCTCTCCTTATCGATCCTGAGTGCAAGAAATATCACCCTGGTTGCTGGAACAACACCGGGTAAAGCGAAGGCATATTTCACACAAATCTGAGGTTCAACACTGCCGTAAACATTTGTTCATTCTACAAAAACTGCTGGAGTTAAGTGACAATTAATGGAATAAATAAGAAAAAGCACCAGCATCTGATTAAAAAACCAAAAGACCCTGAATTAATTATGTGAACTTACAGTCTTTAATAGCCTGTGAGAGCAGCTCCAATCCACCACAGTAGTAAAGATTGATCTCATTGGGTCTGTCAAGCTTCTTCAGCAGCTCTTGTACTGCCATGGCCTTCTCCGTACCCTCCTGTAGCTCTTCCCAAGCTGTCTTTTCCTGTAGCGATGCCTTCTCTTCCAAATCCTCTTGCCTCAGATAAGCTATTGTAATGCAAAGTAATGCCACTGCTTCATCAACATATTTCTTTCTTGCAAATTCATGTGGAAATATTCTATTAAAATGTACAGAACGGGAATCCATAATGCCATCATTCCTCTTGAAAAGATCTATTTAAATGAGCAACTTATGTCCTAAGAAATTGCTGGTGTAAGCATGTGACAAGAAAGAGGCAAAGTGAGCATTTTATTCTTAGAGATGTTTGACTAAAAGCTGTATCCAGACAGAGTGGAAGCTAAAATAAAAACTATGCCAATCGCACAGCTAGATGCTAAAGCATGGATCTAAAGTAAACTATGCCAATCGCACAGCTAGATGCTAAAGCATGGATCTAAAGTATATCGACCTTGCCTTCCCTTGCATCAGATCCTCAGAGCATTTTTGGATCATACCTTTAACCATGGTTTCAAGCTGTGGCTCCATCTCCAAAATTTTTCGATAGCAAATCCTGGACTGAAAGTAAAGCAAAAGCAGCAGGATGAAAGAACAGAGGCCAGATAAGTTGAGGACTGTAAGTGTAATTCAAATCTAGACATGAAAGTACTGAAGGACTTCTATTGAATAAAAACTTACCTGTTTGAAATCCTTGAGTGCTAGGTGTGATTTTCCCATGTGTACATATGCCTTAACACACTTCTCATCGCACTGTGAAGTTTTATGCATTCATTAGCCACTTGAAAATTTTATAACAAACATAATAACCTAGATTCAGTAAAGTGGTTTATTTTGCCCCAGTCGATTGCTTTACCCAATTTATTTTTATATTTTTGCATTTTTGTTAACTTTAACATAATAAAACTTTTTTTTTAATATCCCAAAAGTAGGGTTGGGTCTCGTTTAGGGTTTTTTGATACCGGTGCCAAATCGATACTTTTAAAATGGTTCCGGTGCCTAAACGGTGCCTGAATCGATACTTATAAAATAAAAATGGTAACACTTTATAATAACTGCACACTATGAATCATTAGTTAAGCCAGGGCTCTAGAGTGCGAGCAGTCACTCAATGGTGCGACTAAAAAACAATCAAAAGTTAAACCAGTGCGACCAGCCGTTAGAGGGGGGGGGGGCGAAACTCTGTGACTCTTAAACGCTGTATCAGCGACTTTAAACCTGAAACATAAAGTGTCAGATTCAGCTGACCTTTCTTCACGATCCGCTCGCTGCCTGCCCCATTAATCGGCGTCTCTATGGTCAGCCTAGGGTCCGAGATATGCCACAAAAACCAATCGGTGCAACCAACCTTTCCACAGAAAAACAAACCGTGTTCAACCAATCACCGTCAGGGGGTCGGTGTTTTGTTTTTCTGTGGAAAGGTTGGTAGCACAGATTGTTTTTTTGGCGTAAACCCGACGTACAGCAATGATGTCGCGTGCGCCCAATTTATAGGAGTCATCGCAGAACCATTAAAAAAAAGACGTCTGTGCAAACTGCGAACATTGCGTCCAAGGCAGTCCTGATCGACGGAGACACAGATATCCCCATAAAGGAATGCGTCATTGTGTAAGTAATGGTAAGTTACCAGTGTTTTCTTCCATATTCTCTCTGTATCAGACTATATGAGCCGTAAGAGACTGACGGGTACACAACACACCTGCAGTCTTATGTGAGGGTTTAGTGTGTGTGTGTGTGTGTGTGTGTGTGTGTGTGAGAGACCTGTCGTCCCTGTGCGCTGACAGTGGCGGGGCTGGCGAGTGTGTGTCGAGGTGATGCTCCGGTCAGACCGCTGCTCATCAGCCCCATGCGTCCGGCCGGAGGAGCTCCTCGAGGGGGCATCTGGAAGGGCCTCTGGCCCCGTCTGCCCAGTCCTGCGCTCACAGATCCAGCTGTGGGCAGAGAGTTGGATCCGTACTGCTGCCACCTGCACACACACACACACACACACACACATGGAGAGAGGTGTGAGGATGAGAGGTGAGATGAGCTCTACACACTCCGCTCCACACTCACCCTCTCCGGTAAACACTGCTGTCCATCACGGCCTTCCGTGGGAAGAGGCGGAGGAGCTTCAGAACCTGCTGTTTCCATGACAACAGCCGCTTCTTCTGCGTCTCTGTGAACGCCTGACACACACACACACACACACACACGATGAGTGTTGCTGGATGACGACAGCACAGACACGAGCGTCAGTAATGAAGCAGGTCTCACCTCGTGTGTCACACACTTCTCTATGAGCTGCAGGTAACAGCTGATGTTCTCCTCGTCCGGTCGAGACACCAGCAACTGTGTACAAACTACACCAGCACAGAAAAGCTCAACACACACACACACACTGCAAAAACACCAAACCTTAGATTTGAACAAAATTACTTCAATAAAACATTTCATAAAAATGTCCTGAATCCTCATTAAACTGGTAATCGTGAACAATTAAATATCATGTTACTCTGTGTGTGTGTGTGTGTACCTTTCCCCATCACGCGTGTGAACTGTCCGGTGATGTCTCCGTCACTGATAGGTGCAGACGGTGATTCTCCGTCACACGCTGGAGGATTGTGGGTCTGGAAGCCCTCGTTCTCCTTCTCTTCACCGGGATTGGCTGCTTTCTCGGGTGGTGCCACTCTAGGCTCCACCTCCTTCTGGGCAGCAGTGGGTGGGGCATAAACCTTGATTGGCGTGATGATGATCTGCTGAAGCTCTTGTAAAGCGTTCCGAACGTTCCCGCCTTCCAGAATGTCCTGAAATCACATCACAGTCTAGGATGAGCCGGCGGATCACGAGGAGCAGAACACAGCCAGAGCAGTGACGGATCGCTCACCTTCTCAAGAGACTTGAGGACGCTCTGTCGCTCGCGGAGCTTCTGTATGCTCAGAGCGATCTTGTGTCGAGCTCCTTTCGTCACGTTCTGAAACACACAAACAATTACTGCTCGGATTAAAAAGTTCAGGGAATGTTAAATGTGGCAAAAATGAAATATTCTCTTTACAAAAGCTTCTCAGGCTGCACAATAACATCACATAATCATCACAGTTATTTACATCATGGTTATTGAAATTATTGCACTTCAGTTTACGCACAAATTAAGATGATATCATCTAATTCACGAGGTTTATTTACATAATACATCTTTATGAAACCTGGTAAGCAGCAGTGAAACTGCTCACAGAGATATACACATACTATAACTCAAGCTTTTCTCTTAAAGAACACACTCGGGTCCATTTGAACCTGAAGATTACGGTTCATCAAGTCATTTTTATGATGTTTTGATGTCATTGTCTTAAATATAATGCATGTAACACATAGTATTAAACCCTGGAGAATTCATCAGGATGATCTCAAACAGCTTCGGGTGAAAGCGTGGTGGGTGGGGCTCTGAGGTCACATGATCAGGGCGGAGCTCACCTGTGACTCCAGGTGCTGCTCTGTGAGAATCATCATTTCTTCATACGTCATCTGAGAGAAGAGTGACGCATATTTATGAAGACGGAGACTCTTCAGCCAGGCCGGCACGTCTGCAGGAGACACACACACACACACACACACCGAAGGTGAAGTAGATCAGAAAACTACTGCCGTCCCTGTCCTCAGGGTTCCTACCAACCCAAACTTTATTTAACATAAATTTATTTAACATATTTGGTACATAGTACAGTCATCTAAATTACTCTATCATGATTACATAAAGAGTCCCTAAAACAAAAAGCTATGATTCTGTCTGTAGTGTTGCTGCGGGCGCCATGTTCTGGAGACGCTGTGTGTCGTTGTGAAAGTCAAACTA
>JAUCNO010000191.1:7520310-7534460 GCA_032353835.1 Enteromius viviparus
ACAACAAAAAATCTTTAAAGTCATTTTTCTCAGTTCCACACTCTAGTGAGTTAAGGTCTTTTGCCTTTGTAGGGCAGAGTTCTCCCGTTCGCGGTAGACTCGTGTTTCCCTTGGCCCGCCTAAGCGCGACTACGCTTCCCCCTGCGGGTGGAACTAGACCCTTAGGCATCTGTGTATGTGTGATGTGCCCACCGGACATCCCATACGACGGATCTCTGTGCGCTCCTCCGAGCGCGCCCCTCAAACTGTCAAACTGTAACAACAAAAAGGAGGATCTGAGATATCCTCGGGAGGTCGAAATCCCTCTTTGGGTCGGGAACGCCAGTTATGACAAACTCTTGCGCTGTGGGCTCCCACCGGCCCTACGGGTGCAGTGGTTGAGTGCCTGCGCATGGGCGAGGGAAGGTTGTGACTAGTAGCGCCGTACGACGGTCAGGTCGCGACGGGGCTCTTTGGTGAAGGCGTTTTCCAGGGGGACCCAGTCTGTCGATACGACATACGCCGTAGTGAACGACAGACAAGGGAACGTCTAGGTTACCTATTGTAACCTCCGTTCTCTGATGGAGGGAACGGAGACGTATGTCCCTTTGCCATCGCCTTGAACCCCATCGCTGAAGAGCCCAGAGGGGCCTGACTCTCGGCTCTTCAGCAAAGAAGCGTGCGTACTTATACCCGGCGTGCCGGGCCGGTACGGCTGGTGTGCAATTAACCACTTGCCAACTTCCCTCCTCAATTCCCTGCGATCTCCTTCACCTGTACTAGCAACGTAACAGTATATTTATAGATTTTCTATTGAAACCCATTTTGTGACATATGTGACCCTGGACCCACAAAACCCGTCTTAAATTGCTGGGGTGTATTTGTAGCGATAGAAAAAATACAGTGTATGGGTAAAATTTTCGATTTTGCTTTTATGCGAAAAATCATTAGGAAATTAGTTAAAGATCATGTTATTTTGTGAATTTCCTACTTTTAACTATATTAAAACTTTTTGATTAGTAATATTCTTTGCTAAGAGCTTAATTTGGACAACTTTAAATGTAGTTTTCTTAGTAATCTTTAGATTTTATTATTATTATTTATTTTTATTTATTTAATTTGCACCCCCAGATTCCAGATTTTCAAATGGTTGTGTCTTGGCCATATTGCCATATTTACACCGCCATATCCTATCCTAACAAAAAATGTACATTTATGACTGGTTTTGTGGTTCAGGGCATAGTTAGGACATAAAATGTCAAAAATTCATGACTATGTCAAACCAATTATTGCTTCATACCGATGTTTTTTCATGTTTCAAATATTTTATTTCATATAAAAGAACAAGATAAAACATTACGTAACCAAAACATTAGCTGACTATGAATTAATAGTTCCCTTATTCACATTTACCTTCTACGACACCCACCATTAACAAAACTTTAGTTTTTTTGTTATCTTTTGAATTTTTTTTTATTTGACTGTGTTCTCTGCCACATATATGAACAATTCCAGCTGAGGAACTTTTGCCCCTTGTGTTGGCGTCTTGTGTTCAGGGAGGTGTGTTGTCATGGAGAAGACTTCAGGAAGGTCGAATCCTTTGTGTAAAGTGGCATAATGCTAGATGGGCCTCCTTTAAGGAAAGAGAAGCAACTAACAATGAAACTCTCACATACTATACACTTACAAAGAGGAATAATGCTACTTATAGATCTGGCTAAAACCCCATAGGTGCCAAATTAAGAATTGCAATCACTGTTGTATTCACTTGTTATTTGTCAGTTTTGTTCTTTCACGTCTCCCTTCAGAGGTAATGCTGATGAAATTTATTGTGTTACTGTAATACGTGTTATCTGTAATAGCTCTAATTGAGTTTTGCTTGTCATTGTTTAATGGTTGTTTGGACTAGGACGTTTCTTAATGCCTTTAATAATGAAAGTAGCTGATGGCCTTCATAAATCCCAGCTGAACCTGAATAAAAGTGTTGCTAAAAGAACCCATTAAATCCTAATGAGTTAAACAGGAGGTGCTTCTGCTGAAAGCCTGCAGATAATTGTACACAATTTATTACCTTGCCTTAAGCGTTTCTGGCACTGCGCACTGGAGGAGTCTGTGCTGCTGTACTCCTGAACGCTGTCTACTGCTGTTAGAATGAAAATAACACAACAGATCTCCTCCTGACAGTAGTTTACAGCTCCAGGCATCACTTGTGTTTGAACATGATTAACCGCTTGGCATTCTGCAAATATGCACACCAATCTTGTACACAAACAATCTTATTTGGTTTGAAACGCCTGAACAACTAAACCTTTTCTTTGTCTTACCCTTTCTGTCTTATTCTGTCAGGGGTCTATTCAACAGCTGGTAATAAAACCAGACCCTAGGGCAGCGGAAGAGCAGTGTGAGGAGGATGACCCCAGCGTGAGCACTTTTCATTACTCTCTCGCTCCTGTTTGTGGTATTTGTCTCTGGATATAATACACTGTCCTCGGCTGTTTTAACTGATTACTTACGTAGTAAATTGAAAGCAAAATGTATGCTTGGGTATGGTTGTAATATGGCTGGGACTCCCTCTTGTGGTAGAGTTGATCATGACGCTCATGATTTTTTGCAGTTGCAGGCCTCCGGGGACAGAAGTGGTGATGGTGATTATGATGATGAAGAAGAACATGGAAGACATGAAGTAATCTTCGGTCAGACAAACGTGAGAGAAGACAAAGAGAAGGTTTGACAGAAGCACTTCATTGCACACATTACATTACAAAAAATAAATATATCTATCTAACCTAGTTAGATAGCTTTGCCAAGTTAATGCATCAAAGCCATACATATTCATATTCAGAAGTGTTGTTATTCATTGATTTATTATTGTTTCATTTGCGTTTTTGAAAGAATGCATTAAATTGATCAAATGTGTTATACTGATACAAAAAAATAATAATAATTATTCATCAAACAATCCTGAAAGAGTCACAGTTTCCACAATAATTAAGCAACAAAATTGCTTTAAAATTGACACTGACTTCATGAAAGCAATAAACACTTAAAACATACAAATCTTACTGAATTTTTTAAATATTTTTAATTAATATGCACACATGCATAACATTTACAAATTAATAAAAGAAGATGAACATGAAAGAAAAAAATCATTTTCGTATTTGTTTGTCTTGCTACAGTATGTGCGTGTTTGTAGTCAGTGTAATTATTTCTTTGTTGACATTATGCTTTATTTATCTCTGCCTAACAGGAAGCAAAGCGATTCATTCTCCCTCTAGGGAGTTGCATTTAGTTACAATATTCAGAAGAATCAAAAAGGTTTAAATCTTCTGCTCTCTCACAGAATACAGTATGTGACAGAAAGATGGTCATTTATGTATCGCCGCTAATACAAAAATATTGCTGTTTTACTTCCTAACGCTCTTTACATGTGAACAGAGGCCTATTTTAATGGTAAAGGGATAGTTTACACAAAAACGAACTGTTTTGCTTTATTGCTTGGAACAGAGAAATGTTTTTGCAGAATGCTCCTTCTAATGAAAATTAATGGAGAAGGAAGCTGCTGAGCTTCAAAAAATATACTAAATACAGTATACAACACACTTAAGCAATATGATAGTTTTACATTTAAACATATAGTCAAACACGGCTCTCTAAAACATGTAATGAAAAGGGGTAACATTAATACTGATTGGTCACAAGTGATGAAAACCATTTGCAAAGCTGCTGTGATGTAATACATTGCAATGCATGAAAGGAGTGAACCTATATGAATATGAGGTGATGGTAGTGGATGATTGGTAAAACAATGGACCATAACATCCACCTGCCGATACTATAACCCCACCTCCACCATGGGCTACTCGTTCCACAACATTGACATCAGCAAACCGCTAACCCACACAATGCCATGCACGTTGTTTTTCATCTGCCCTGTAAAGTGAAAAGCGGAATTCGTCCGTTAAGGGAACACCTCTCCAAAGTGCCAGACGCCATTGAATGTGAGCATTCGCCCACTCAAGTCGGTTAGACCCCGTCTAGACCCCGATAAGGACAGCAAGCATGCAGATGAGGAGCTATACCTGAGACGGTTTCTGACAGTTATTTTGCAGAAACAGCCTCTCCAGCACCACCACACCACATACTGGAGCCCTTCAGGGCTGTGTGCTCAGCCTACTGTTGTTCACTCTGCTGACTCACAACTGTGTAGCAATGCACAGCTCAAACCACATCATCAAGTTTGCCAATCACAAGACTGTGGTGGCTCTAATCAGCAAGAACGATGAGTCAGCATACAGAGAGGGGGGTACAACAGCTAACAGCCTGGTGTAAAGTCAACAACCTGTCTCTGAATGTGGACAAAACTAAAACGATAGTCATTGATCAGCCGTGGAGATCATCAAGAGCACCAAATTCATTGGTGTCCAAAGAACTTCACCTGGTCACTTAACACCAGCTCCATCAGCAAGAGAGACCAGCAGCATCTCTATTTCCTATGGAGGCTGATGAAAGCCCATCTACCTTCCCATCCTAACCATGTTCTGCCGGGGGTCCATTGAGAACCCCATGCAGCTGCATGACTGCCTGGTTTGGGAAATGCACCATCGTAGATCACAAGACCCTACAGCGGATAGTGAAACTGTTTTGAACACATATACATATACACACACACTGTGAACTGTATTTTATGTAGCACCATGGTCCTAGAGAAACTAATCTCACTATGTGGCTGAAATGACAACAAAAGCTTCTTGACTTGAAAAAAAAATGTATATGCCACAACTGTGAAGTAGATGGATTATTTTGGCAAATGTGAAGTGCTCACTGACACAGATTTAGACAGATTTGTGAACAATGTTTGACAGAATAGGCCTTTTGTATTGATAGAAAAAGTCTTAGATTTTTGAGTTCAGTTCATGAAAAATGTATTTAAGTGTTATTTTAAATAAAAGGGCATTTCAAGGAGAAAAATAGGGCAGATGACAAACAAGGTTGGGATCTCTGGTTTATTGATAGTTCTCAACTTAACCAAGTTTGTCCTAATAATGGAAGACATGGGTCAGTTAAGAGTGGTAACATTGTTTGGAAACCTGCAATTCATTGATGTGATTTACACACTTTACCTTTAAAATGTTTAATGAAATATGGAAATTTTTTAAACCATGGCTACAAGTAATAATAAATAGATTCAGATGGGTATTTTATATTATTATAGCTAATATATTTTGTAAGAATGTAATCAGTTGTAGTATTATTGCTTGCAGACACACAGACCCACCTATCCTGTCCAAGCTCCGCCCACTGTGTTACCTGACATGGATGAAGGAGAGTTTTCAGGACATGTAACCCCTATAGATGAAAGGCTGCTTAGAGGTAAGAGGACATCTTTAATTAATAATTAGTTTTATTTTGCCTATTTCATCGTTAATTATTTAGATTGTGGTATTTCAGCAAATTAATATTAATGTTAGTTGTTAATCCATTCAGGGACTTACAAAACAGATGAAACAGGGGAGAGTACCGGGGATGTAAGTATTACATTTTATTTTCTGTTGTAACACAAAAAAAAGGAGACTTATCATTGAATTAACTGGGTTCTGCTCTTGCAGTATGCACTTGTTTGGTTAAAACAGCATTATAATCCTGCCTACTCAATTATAGAACTTAAGTATCTGTTGAACTGTCTCAGGGTTCTGGTCAGGGACAAAAAGGGGAGCGTGGAGAACCTGGACCTGCAGGACCCCCCGGACCTCCTGGACCATCTCTCCCACCCACACATTCAGGTCAACCTGGACAGAGAGGCCCTCAAGGTCCAATGGGTCCACCAGGAAGACAAGGCAGACCAGGGAAAGATGGACAAGCTGTATGATTATTTTCTAAAGATCAGAAGACTATTTACTTATTACTAGTTACTTATTATTATTATTTTTGATTTTTGATATTTTTGATTTTGAAGCTTTTATCTATCAACATATTACTATAGACCATTTCATGTCCTAGTGGTGTAGATTAAGTAAAAATCATTGCCTATGTTTTGCAGGGGCGCAAAGGTGAAGAAGGAAAACTAGTGAGTAATAATTTGCTTTCATATGGACAGTTTTAAAATACTGGTATGTGTCAGTACAGTGTTGCACAAAGTTCAGTTAATGCATCAACATTACTGTACACAAATTACAATTGTTAATTGAATAATCCTTTCTGATAGAACTCAAAATAAGAGACAAGTTTAATTTTTTAAAAGAACCTAAGAATTTAGGCCACACTTTATTTTACAGGATGTAGACTTATCTGTACTTGGACATTGTACGTCCTGTGAGTTAGGTTTACAGATAAATTCAGGGTTACCTACACTAGATATTACACCGTTATGGTAATTACTATAAAAATACATAAAACGTAGGCTACTGTACATGTATACATAGAACAGGACTCTAATTAAAGTTCTACCAAAAATGATCTTACCAGTGCTCAGAGATAAACAGATAACACTCAAATGCATTCTTCCTACATTACATTGAAGAAAACAAATTTCTCCTTTCTACCTTTGAATTACACAATATCTGGTTATTCATAGGGTTGGGTATCTTTTAGGGTTTTTTCAATACCGGTGCCAAATCGATACTTTTAAAACGGTTCTGGTGCCTAAACAGTGCCTGAATCGATACTTATAAAATAAAAATGGTAACACTTTATAATAACTGCACACTATGAATCATTAGTTAA
This sequence comes from Enteromius viviparus, assembly GCA_032353835.1. Lineage (NCBI taxonomy): Eukaryota > Metazoa > Chordata > Actinopteri > Cypriniformes > Cyprinidae > Enteromius > Enteromius viviparus. The sequence goes on from JAUCNO010000191.1 coordinate 7,527,013, forward strand.
GCATTAAACCATAGTTAAGCATAAATCAACTTATAACAGGCATCCAATACTGACATGACTGGCAAAAATAAACATGTTCGCGCGAGCAGGTGAGAGAAGATCGAACACAAGATAATAATAGCGGGCAGATGACATATGCGTACGCGAGGGTTTGAAATGAGCTCGCGGGCTCCCGTTTCTTTGCATATAGAGCCGTTTTCCTCTCGCAGAAATGATTTACACGCGCCGGTGTTCAGTGGTGCGCTCGCTTATTACTGCCATAGATTTATTGGGTTTGTCGTTTAGGCACAGAACCGAAATGCGGCACCGAAACCCACGTTTTGATTCGGATTGGTACATACCGGTACCGGTGCTATAATGGTACCGGGTTTCGGTACCCAATTAGATATGTTTTAGGGGACATAAAAAAATCATCCTACTGTATTTAAAAGGATGTGTAGCTAATACAGTGTGTGAAAAGAAAATCTATTAGGTAGCTTGGAAAAATAATTGTATTATTATGTAATAGAAACAAATATAAACTATGCATTTAAATAACAAAATCACAGTCATATGGTGTAACCAACAATGAGAAACACATGGGAAAAAATATACAACATTTGTTGTAAATTTTTGACCATCATGACTGTGTCAAGGTCAGCAAGTCTCAAAATCTCAAATAATATGAGCTTTTTTTCACAAAGTTAATTCTGTTTGTCATGTGTGCAATTATCCAAAAACTATAACGATTTATATATTTTTATTTATTAACTTAAAATTATTTTCTAAATGATAAAATGAAATATATAATGGAATAATGTAAAAAAAACAAAAAAAAAACCATATAAAATATGAATGCAAAGTTCACAGCACCACACTGGCATTCTGGATTTTTTCAATATTTTCCCTGCCCAACACTGCCTTCTTTATTTATCACTGACCAAAATAGACAATATGTTGGATTTTTGTTTAGACTATAGGGATGTATTTATATGTGTAAATACCTCCGATTTAACTTTTTAAAAGTTTTCCAAAAGCAAAAATCTATTTGGCACAGCTCGAAAAAAACTTCAACCCAATTTTCTAATGCTGCTCAACTATACAGTTCAATAGATACTGCACTATGTAGCCTGCAGGTAGGATGAGAAACTCTCTGCTTCGGCTGACACTGAAAAATGAGAGGGCACTTCTCTGACCTCTTTCCCAGTGTTTGACTCACCCTCAGAGCCCACTCACAGTCACTTATGGCCTCCTTATATCTCCCCAACTTGATAAAGGCCTACATAATACATGAATGTAAGAGACAATAAAATCACAAGAGGGGCAGTCTCACAGGAACAGCTGTTATGATACTGACTCATCAGATTATTTTACAACAACTCATTCTGAAACGTTGAAGTACCTGTGCTCTGTTTGTGTAGAGAGCCTGCATGTCACGCAGCTGGTCCAAGCCTTCAGTATAAAATCTGACAGCTGTTTCGTAGTCACCTTGAGTAAAAGCCTCATTCCCCTGCTGCCTTAACGCTGCGGGTCAATCGAGGACAAAGCAAATCTGGACATTGAAAACTGACAACGCAAAACCCAAACTGCCCATTTCGCTTTTAGGCTTCAGAGTACCCACCACTGGCTTTTTCTTCCTTCATCTTTCTTCTCTGTCTTCTCTCCTCGGCATCTTTTTCTAATATCCTCAAGAAATTCTCTGATGAATCGGAGGGTACAACAAACCATTGCAAGATTTATAATAAAAAGACAAGAAGTGAAGATGAAGGTTAGCTGGTTTGTATTGACTTATAAATCATTTACAAGACTTCAAGGGCAGACATTCAAGTTTTATACTCGAAACCAAATTATTCAACAGAGACAGAGAAGACTTGTCAACTTCCAAGACAAAAACAGATAAGAGACTCCAATACACAAAACCTACCCGGATTTTGACTTGATTCATACTGGATGTTCTGAAAAGAAGAAAACAATTGTTACTCATTTTTGACAGATAAGGCATTATTATAAAGCATATAAAAGCCACTTCATTTATTAATGATAATCACGAACTCTAACATTTAAAAAATTTCGTTTTATCAGGCTAATTCGTGTTATATTTCTAAAATACACTGTAAATACTGTACCGGTGGCCTATTTTCAGGTGAAGGATTTTGGTTTATAACAGTCTTATTGATTTTGGTTTTACATGGCTCCTTCTGCTCCAGGGATGAGATGAATTGATCTGCCATAGCGATTGCTTTCTCTTGGCACGACACATCGTTGGAATTGAACTCTTTTACCAACTCACCTGCAAAAAGAAAGAAACGTATTCAAGTTTTTCAAACCGAAATTACAACACGCCACGTTCATTAAAAAAGAACATGAAAGCGCAACCTTGTTATAATTAACGTAAACACGTTGCATTCCCTCACGCCTGCGCAGCGGGAATATGGTTTGTAATCAAACAGCACTTACTCATGTGGTCAACACCCCTCAAAAACATTTCGAGGTCGTCGTTATCCGGCAAATTCATGCTTAAAAACGATTTTGCAAAGCACCGCAACCGAGACGTTTTACCGAATAGAAGTGAGGCAGGTTTATTTACGGAAGTGTAACCCCGTGACCATAGCAACAGCAGGCACGCGCATAAGGAATAGTTTGCTCCTGCCTGTAGATACTTGTAACCGCGTGTATGTGTCTAAACATACACTTTAAACTACATGACTACACGGTCAAATTTCTTCTTTATTTTTGAACAAAGTTAATTCGGCTATATCCAATGTTTTATCGACAGTAAGCTTTAGAATATTGCCCTTGTACAAACTCATTCTTTCAGAAAACATAACTTTGAATTATTGTTGAAATGTATAAAGCCAGAGTTCTATGTTTGAGGGTTTATGGGAAGATGAAGGTGCTCCGATTTATTCATGAATATGAAGAACCTCTGAGATGCCATCCAAAAGCAGGCATACTTAAACAGATAAACTTGTTTTATTGTCCCTTTCCTTCGCTTGTTTTTACTCCAGATAAACATAGTTTATTGATCCCTGCAGGGACATTCAGGCACGAAATAGCTGCTGTATTAAATGTGAATATCAGAAGAACACCACTATAAATACATAAAATGCAATCAAACAAGACAGTGCAAGACAATACAATGAGTACAATGGTATATATGCGTAAGTATTTGATAAACAAGATTGTTAAAGTCGCACTCAGACACCCAAGAAGTGTAGATGGACTGTCCTGTACCGCTTTATAGTAAACAAAACAAGGCAGAGATGGTTTATGTGTTGCTGTTTGTAAATGCCATCAATAGAATTCTGCCCTTAGCATTGTGCACTGTTAAATCTATTTTAAACTCAAAGCTCAAGTCATTATTTCACTATATGTTCTCTAAATGCTTGTCTGTCTTTTTATTTTGGTCATAATCTAATACCATAAGTCTTTACAACTGAGTCATGACCCTAAAATTGGTTAATAGGTCTGTGTTGAGATGGTCATGAACAGAAGGAAATTATGGTTCTAAACACAAATAAATAAAATGCAATAAATCATATGATTAAATGGTCCCATTTCAGAGAATTTGTAAGATTTTATTATATATATATATATATATATACATTAAAAAATGTAAAGATAGTTATAAAACTACTACTATGTCATTAAATTACAAGTTAACACTGTAATTTCACATAAATTACTAGTTAACACTGCTGCTATTTCTATTTAATGGCTGAGACAGTATGTAAATTCGACATCTTTCTCTCTTCTTTGGGAAATTTTTTCCGTTGATTATTTCTTTTGCTATTTGAGTAAATGTATAATCATCAATGTATTGTTAATAGTTTGGGTAAATAAATCCTTATCTACTTCTTTTTACTTTCTCTGTATTTCTAATTAAAAACATGTTATTTCACCCTGAGGTTGTGCGTCCAACCAAACTACTATATTCTGACGGAAATTTGTATCACTTAGTGAAAGCTAGTCAGAAACACAAATGGTCAAATTCTGTAACACGATCCCAAGGGCTGATTGTTAAACCTGTGCAGTTTTATGTCTGTTTTTCTTAGTGCCATTTTTTTACTTTTGTACAGGAAAGTAGTTATCTAACTGTGCTGGGTCATCACCGGAAGCAAAACTACTGTAGACGCTCTAACCCTGTCCAGGGGCCATTACCATCCAAGACGATAAGGTCATCCTCTGCCTCACAGCATATAGCGTGCCTTTGACAGCTGGATTTATCACTGTCAGAAAGTCAGCACTGTTCAAAGTTAAATTGTCAGTTCATGGAGGAGTGGTGTCTTGGCTGTCTGGGCCGTTGCTGAGTGACGGGTCAGTGTTGAGGTGCTTGATCTCCAGGCTCTCAGCAGACTCTTTCAGGAGACTCTCAACCCGGCGGAACACTGAAGCATCTCTGTATTTGCGCAGACGTCCCAAAATCTCCTGCCCAGAAAACAACACACATTCGAAATCTCACACTCTGATGAGTATTACTTGAGCCACATCAGTCTGATCCTAAGGCATCTGTTACATCCCTGTGAATTTCTTGGCAACAGCTACTGAATACGCAAGGGGTGAGTGAATATGGCGAAATAAATCAAACTTACATCCTCTGAGAAAGCCACAGGACTTGGCTTCTGCACTCTTTCCAGCAGAAGACCATCGAGAGCTGCGTCAGACGGCATATCTTTTGTCATCTTGTCATCCGTTTTTCCCAGTCTGGCATGGAACAGCTCACTTAGGCCCACCTGTAAAACCTGCAAAAGGGGACAGGGTATGATGACTGTAAGAAAAACTCTATTAGCACATTCCATTCTTGGCTTGTTCAGGCTGTGCTGGTGTGGGGCAGTTGCTAATAGCACCTTGAAAAAGGCCCTTTGGAAGGCGGGAGTGGAGTCGGTCCTCATCTGACCAGTGGAAATGTGTGCCGCACAGTGCATAAGTAGCAGAGAAAGGCCACCCACTGACTGCAACCTCTGACAGCGAACAAACAGAGTCTTCTCTCCCTCCTGAAGAGATAGAAAGTGCTAAGTGCGCAGGGGTTTGTATGACAGAGCACTAAGTGTTCTTAACATTAATTAATTATCGCTCACCCGGTGACTGACAAATGAAGGCATTTAACCTTAGTGGAACTGAACTGGCCATGAGACCAATTATATCACAGGGAAAGTGGGGCTAATTATCACTTCTCAAAGTTTGGTAAATTATTAATAACTTTTTTTTTTATATAGCTGGTACAGTACATGCATGCGTAAGTTTGGAAATACCTGATAATAGAAAGAGTTGCGGAAAGCATTGTTATGGTAGTCGTTGAAAGGAAGACTAGAAGCCAGTTGAAGGGTTACTGCTGGTATCTAGGATGAAGAAATAAAAGCTGTGAACAAACATCAGGCTATTTGCACACTTTATGCGAGTAACATTAATACTTTTGTTGATTAAATTGATCAAAAGCGAGTGTAAAGGCTTATATACTGTAATGTGTCATAGAATTCAAATAAACGCTGTTCATTTTAACTTTCTATTCATCAAAGAAACCTGAATATATATGCATACATCAGAGTTTCCACAAAAATATTAAGCAGCACACCTGTTTTCTTTTTTGTTTTTTTTTCAAAAAATAATTTCTATTAAATTACTTTTGATGAACATTTATTTATTTCCTTATTAACGCTATTCCAGGCTCTAAAGTTATATTCATGGAGAGAACCAGTCAATCTATACACAAGTCAATTCTTACTGTCACGCTCGCTCTTACATGGAAGACACAGGAGGCACAGAAGTTGCAAACAAAGAGACTTTACTCAGGTAGGTTGACATGACATGGGGTAGACATAAAGATAAGACACTTGAGGATCGACAGGGTTTACAGACACAAGCACTTAAGTATAGACAGTGACAAGGGCAAAACTCAACGCACATGGGGAACACGGCTGGACATTAATTAACAGATGAACTAGACGAAGGACGGGGACAACCAAATATGGGCAGGCACATGGGGAGCAAAACACAAGAAACTAAACACACAGTCTTCTATCTTCACATAGACGTCTGATTAAGTGTTCACTTAACCTAACATGCATGTCTTCAGGCCATGGGAGCAAACCGGAGCAACCGGCATAAACCCATGCAGACACATGGAGAACATGCAAACTCCACACAGAAAGGCCTCCTGTTGATGAACATTATACAATATACTATTTGATTTAATAAACATTAAAGGCCCAAATATATTACTTAGAATTGTTGTAAAAAACTTCATATATTATTTTGTAGTGTATCATAATTGAAAAAAATTATCAATTGGTACATTTAAATGATCTAATCAATCACCCAAAAATGAAAATTCTGCTATTAGAATTTATTTAACACGGGACGCGAGTGGTATGACAAAATACTATAGAAGTCATTATAGACGGTTTCAATGACAACAACATAACAAATGTTCCTGTTACTGCTAATGTGTGCTTTTGTGGCCCTAACTTAACTTCCGCTAAACGTCCAAATAGAATCAATAACAACAGCTAACTCCTTTCTAGAGTAGGCACTTTTTTGATAATATGCAAAATATGTTTGCTGGTTAAAACAGACGGATTTATTAAAAAAGCAGACTCATTCTCTGCCAGCAGGAGGTGCTTCAAATGAGAAACGAGAGTTTTTCCTGGTAACGGCTGTAAACAAAGCTGCGCTGAGCTTACAAGCGCTGCCTTGCATGCAGGATGAAATGAAAATGACATTTTCTAAAGACAGTCTTCCTTCAGAAAATACAGTGATATAAAAACCCCCCCGTCTCGGTTTGATTTTTAAACATGCATTATGTAGTTGTAGCTGGCGGAACTTACCAGACCGATAAACACAGCCCGGAAGTTAACTTTACGTCCAGGGGGGTATTCCAGAAAGCAGGTTATGTGACATACCCGGGTAAGTTTAAGGATAAGTTAGTGGATAACCTGAACTTTCAGTTCCAAAAACGGAGGTTTCTGGGTATTTATGTAACCATAGAAACTCTCTGAAGATAAACTGCTCGGTAGCAGGATATGTTACAGGGTTTGTTTTAGAAGGTTACTGAGCATGGCGTGCCCTTTTGATGATGATCATGTGGACGTGGAGGAACAAATTATACTAAGTTTTTACGCTGGGAGAAAGTTATAAGACCGCATATTGATGTATTTTAATTTCCTAATGATTATTTGAAAGACTGTTACCGGTTTTTAAAAGATTCGTTAATTTATTTAACACATCTCTTGAGACCACATTGCAAATGTCACAAACTGCGGTTCTGCGCTCAGCACAGACAAATGACAATGTGGGCATGTGCAGTGGCTTCACATGGAATAACTCCCTGGGAGACACCCTCTTGCACACTTCTGACATTTTTCAGTAAATCAATAACATTTTTCCACTGGCACAGAAATATTAAGTCCCTCCCCTACCCATCTTTCTCCACGACGGTAACAGTTTTGTTTTTATAACAGGGCTGCAAATGA
>JAUCNO010000191.1:7537726-7576692 GCA_032353835.1 Enteromius viviparus
ATTCGGACATACTACTCACCTTGCATGCTGTTTTTCGCGTACTATATAGTAGGGAAGTAAGCGATTTCGGACGCAGCACTGGTGTCTTACCTCAGACCCACCCTGAGTGAGCCGTCATCAGACCGAGACCAGGAGACAATCAAGACTCCTAAGAGATTGAGGTGTTTTGTTGTTGAATGTATTAATGAACATAGCAGTAGTGATTTATTCCCGACATCTGAGTGACTGAAGACACAGAGGATTAACATTACGTCTGGTTCTGAAGGAAAACGCCCTATTGATCAACCGAAATGTGTTTATGTTCGTGTGAATCACTCATGATCCAGCCTCACCTACAGAAGCAGTGAATATAATGTCTTTTAATGAATCTTTGCAAATCGCCTTTCCTAATAATGTGCTAGTTAGAAAGTTTCACTATGAATACGGCTAAAAAAAGATCCTCCGAGAGCACCTCGGAAAAGAGGGGGCGAGTCAGCGGAGCTTTTGAAGATTTAAAGGGGAAGTACACAGAACAGAGTTATTTCAAAAGAGCTGTTTTTGACAGGGTGAAAATAGCGTTTTTTAAATCTTTTAGAAATTTTAAAACAAACTATATTACAAACTTTCCATTAAGACCCTAAAAAATCATATTAGCTAGTGGAAAACTGGGTTTGTATGACCCCTTTAAAAATGTGACCGCCAAAATAAAAGAATCCATCCTATGTGAAAAGCCTACAGTATCTCTGACAGATCAACAACTTAATTGTAAAATTGTAAAAGTGATCTGTAGGCTAGTGATAAACTTCAATTACACACCATTCAAAAGTTTGAGGTCAGACTCAGGTTGAATGTTTTTAAAAGAAATGTCTCTAAGACATCGCTCACGAAGGCTGCATTAATGTAATGTATGTAAAATACCACTTTTCTATTTGAAAATATTAAAAAAATGTATTCAAATATATAGTACCACTATGTACTGGTACATAGCACAATGCATTCTAGGGGTTACTATATGTGTGTAGTTACAGAAATATTACAGCGGTAGATATTATGTACCACTGTGGTCTTACATCGTGGTTACATACTACCTACACATCTACTATACAAGTAGTCATGTATTAGGGCCAGTTAATATAAAGTGGGATCTAATATATTTCTTCTGTCATCAGAGTCACATGATTCTTGTTCATGAGTTGATCCTCAGGAAACATTTCTTATGAATGTTGAAAAAGCTTAAGATTTGTATGGAAACTTGGAAACGTTTTTCAGGATTCTTTGATGAATAGAACTAACAGCACTTATTTGAACTATAGATCTTATGTGACATTTTTGATCGCTTTTGATCAAGTGTTCGGTTCTTTACAAAAAAAATAAGAACAACAAAACCTTAAACTTACTAGCCCCATATTTTTGAAAATGAAAATCACAGTAAGTTTTGCAGTAAGTGTATATTGCCTTCTTAATTCACTTAGTAATATCTATTCAATGCATTTATCTACGACAATAATGCAATGCCTTCATTTCCCTGTTAAAATTACAGCACATGCTGGTTAGGTATGTTTTGAAGCTGGTCTTTGCTGGTTTATGCTGATCCCTTGCTGGGTTTTAAGCTAGTCAGACCAGCTCAGCGCCAGTACATAACCAGGTGAAAAGGACCAGCATAACCAGCAAAAGACCAGCTTAAACCAGCATCCCAGCTTCAAAACATACTTAACCAGCATGTGCTGTATTTTTCAACAGAGCGGTTGGCTTTTCTAAGCTAATAAATATATGCAATACGCTTGTTTAGTTTAATAAATTGTTAAGTAAATAATATGATATATTTAATCATACATTTTTACTCAATTGATGGCAGTTATAAACCACTTTTTTTGTGCTTGAGGATTTTTCTTCAAGCGTCTTCGAATGCGTGCATACACATAAATAATCAAGCAGAGATAAAACAGATACATATCTGCCTCTCCATACTGTTGCTTGATGTGTTTATCCCAGAGCGTGGTCTGACCCTCGGCCAGCAGTCTCAGAAGCCTCACACTCTCTCTCAGTCGTGCTCTGAAGGTCTTCTGCATGGCCCGCTGCGCTCTCATCTCCACCCGCAGGATCTGCAGTTGGCTGTCCAGTAGCTGTGTCAGCTGACTGCCCAGTGCTCTCCGTCGCACCATCTCCTTCTCCACCTGCCTCTCCAAGCCTTCGGTTTTCCCTCCAAACATCCTCCAGGCAGGGTGGAGCTCTCTCAGCTTCCCCAGCACCCCCTGATAGAGCTGCTTCACCTGCACGTTTCCATCAATGAAACAAGTTAACAAAGGAAAGCTATACCTACAACTCATTTTACAAGTTAATCCACACATTTCGCTCTAGGGAAGTAACAGTTCACTGCTGTATCCCACACAGTATCATGTATTAACAGTCAAGCGAGAAAGTTAATTACAACCAAGCATCCCAGAGACGTTATTCAATATGGGTAAATATGTTTGAACTTTACAAGGGCGATATTTGAAGCTCAGAGGGGCGGGAAATAGACTGTTGTTCACATTGGATGAGTCTCACCTCTCCTCTGAGCTGCCCGAGACGTATTGTGACAGACACGCTGTGCTTGAGTAGGATGTCATAGAAGGTGCTGGAACTGAAGGCTTCGAGATCCACTTGCTCCTCATAGTCCCAGAATTCATTTGACACCAGAGCCACCACTGCGGGCGATGTGAGCACAGTCTGTGGGAATTCTAGCTCTGGACGGAGTCAATACAATACTGAAGGACAGCCAAATGTGTCACACCCAATACATCTCCTGACAATCAGTGCATTGAAAGCGAAGAGTAATCTTTGGTAACTGTGTATGATGCTGTCTAGGACTCTAAGTGTTTGTCAAACAGTTGAACCAGATGAGAGTAAAATTGGTCAGTTTTGCTAGAGCCATCATGAATGAAGCCTGATATAATGATTATCTTAAAACAGACAAGCAATCTAGGAAGAATTATTTTTAAAATGTACTTGGAACCAATTAAAAAAATGCTTTTGAGGTAATTGCTTTCTTCTTTATCATAAAGTACAGGGGGATCTATAGCCTACATTTTTCTATTTCTATCTACACTGTAAAAAAAAATATGGCAACAATAATTTTGTTTTACTGTTTTATGTTAAATTTACAGTTAAATACCGTAATTTTAATAATAAACCCTAAAAACTGATATAATTTAAATATACTAAACTATTAAAGAAGTGAAATTTATTTTGTACCTTTGAAATACACTGATAACTACGAAATGCAGGTGATGATGAGAAATTCATGATGAATCAAAGCTTATCAAAAGAAGTTTTTAAATTGTAACATATATAAAAGGTGCTCAGTGTCATTCACACAAACACTAAACACCATCATGGTAAGAATTATTAAACTAAAATGTGCAATAAATATTTATTTAAGAACATTGCATGTAACATACTGTAACATCCATGGTTTGTTTTGTTCTATGTATTTCTTGCTTTGTTTTGGATTCTGTCTGTGTTCTAGTGTCATGTGATGTTTGTTTTGTCTTTCCATGTGCTCTATGTTCTCCTCATGTGCTCTGTCATCATTAGTAGTCATTTAACCCACCTGTGTTTCTCCCCAGCTGTACCGTGTCTCGTAATCAGTGTCTGTGTACTTAAGTCTTGTCTTTTGAGTTCAGTCTTGTCGATCAATGTTTGATGTAACGTCTCTTGTGTGTATGCTTTGCAATCGTCTTTTATGGATACTGCTCCACGCTTTTGTTTCCATTATTAAAGTCTTTATTTTATATTTTACGATTTGCTCTCCGCGTCCTCTTTCCCCCTGGACTACACGTTACACATACAACCCTAATAAACATAACTGAAAAAACATCAAACTCAAACAAAATTTTAGATGCAATGCAGGGAATTCTGGGAATGTCAGTTTGCGGTGTTTGCCTGTAAATTTTACAGGAATTACAGTTTTTTACCGTTAAATTTACAGCCGTTTTTTACAGTGTACAGTAAAACATAATAGCAAAAATAATTATTATTTCTTTTGTTCTATTTGTTGGAGATTCAAAAATAAATCCAAAAATAAATTGTGTTACTTCCTGTCACCAACAGTATATAATAATAAAATAATATTGAATAATAAAAAGTATATTAATAATATTTAAAAAATCAGTTCTATACAAAAGTCTGTGTCTTGTTTGAAAAATCTATTTAAAATAACTGCTGTTTTTGGAACTATCACAGCTTACGTAAAAATATTAAGCAGCATAACTGTTTTCAGTATTGATAATAATAAGCGGTATTCAGAACCAAATCAGCATATTATAATCATTTCTAAAGGATCGTTTGACATTAAAGGCTGTAGTAAATAACGGCTGCTGAAATTTCAGCTTTACATCACAGGAAGAAAATTACATTTTAAAATACAGAGCAGTTGTTTTATAAATGTTAATAATATGACATACTGTGTAATACATTATTTACTGTAGTTTTGATCAAATAAATGCATTTAGTAGATCATTTAGGCACCACATGAATATAATTTCCATCTTAAAAAGAACCTTTTTTCAAAACAGTTTCGATAAATTTATACTAAATATATCAGGGATCCTCAAATCTTGCCCTGGAGGTCCAAAGCACTGCAGAGTTCTAGCTCTAACCCTAATCAAACACACCTGAGCATGTTAATTAGTGTCTTCAGGATCATTAGAAAATCATTTTTTGTCATTGTATGTGAAGTCTGTGTAAACTTTGAACTCGTTTGGAATGAGATGTGGCTGCACATAAAGCATTATGGTCAAGGGGATGAACCTGAGAGGCACAGGGTCAGAGGTGGTCTTATACAGTAGGTCTAATTGTATAAGAGATTTAGTCCCTGGTAATAGTAAAAAAAAAAAAAAAGGTTTGCTCATGTATCTGTGATGTGTGACGTCAGTCGTTACCTCTCTGCGCCGAATCCTCAGTCAACCCCAGCTGCAGGTTTCGATGTGTTTTTTTCACAGCCACCACCCTGGAGCCCTTTGATGAATAGTCGTCCATGTTGTACCTGAGCTGCAGATTACGGTACCTGGCCTCAGCTGGCAGTTTCTCGGGCCAGCCGTACTCCCTGAACAGGATCTGTGAGGATGCAGTGTTCGATCGCTTCAATAAGCCAAGCTTTGTTAACACTGAGCTTTTAGCTAAATCCTCCCTTATCATTTACCAATATTGTGACGCACAGGCACAGGATTACCACAGCTCCTACTAAAAGCCCACCGATCATCAGCCAATCAGGGCGGAGCAGCAGTTGGCGCCTCTGTGCGATGCCCATCCGAGTCAAATGATGTGGGTCAGAAGGAAAGAAAGGTCCAGTGTCATAGCACTCTCCACCTGCAGGCACTACCTTCACATACTGAACAGACCAAACACATACATCAGTCAATCCACAGATTACAACTAACAGATATTAACTTCTGGTCACACTTTATTTTAAAGTCCTATTCTCGCTAATAAATAACTACTATTAACTTTGCCTCACTAAACTTTTAACTAGGCTACTGCTTAGGAAAGTAGCTGTTAAGTTTAAGATTGAGATGTCGAATATGATCATACAGAATAAACAACCAATATTCTAGCAATATGCATGCTACATAATAATAAAAATAAAGTGTGAAACTATTTAAAATGCCTTGATGTTTTACTTTTTACTTTATGATTTCCATTGTTTATTTGTTTTTCCTTTGTCAGGCCAAGACTTTAATCTTAAAACAGAAATAACTGTTAAATATATAAAATTATGATGAACTAAACAATTTCTATATTTATTGTGTGAAAATTATTTATTAATCCTGTTTTTTTTTCTAATTAAATACAAGCATTTCATTTTGACAATAACAAACTCCTGACATGAGATTAAAATATATGTGATTTTAAATATAAAATCTATAAAGAAAATACAATGTTTTTAAAGTAAAACAGTATTACTTTAATTATGCAAGGATGCATTAATTAATATAAAGTGTCAATAAAGACATTTATAATGTTACAAAAATGTTATTTATATTTAAAATAAACACTGTTCTTTTTAATTTTATATTAATCAAGCACAATAACTATTTAAAACATTAATAATCTCAAGAAACATTTCCAAGAACCATATCAGTTAATTAAATTAATTTCTGAAGGATCATTTGAAGACTGGACTAATGGCTGCTAGAAATTCAGCTTTAAATCGCATGAATAAATGTAACATTTATTATTTTAAATGTAACATTTAATATATTTTAAAATATATGATAATAAAATAACATTAATAAAGCTGTTATTTGAGCTTTTAAGTATGAGTGCAAACATATTAAGTAAAAAAAAAAAACAGTCAACTTTACTTTTACATTTAAATCAACTGATTTTAGTATTTTATTTGTTTATTTCTTTAGACTAAATGCAGTACAGACTTTGGCATTTATAAGGATTATCTGCCATAATGGAAATGGATCATAATACCATGTGCCTATGCTGGTGGCTGCTGAGTTTGAAGGCAAACACCCCAGGCTCATAAAGACTTATGGAAAAAAGTGAGTGGGCAGATCGTGCCAGTTCTTGGTCCTGTGCCAATAATCTGAAGGGACCCCAGTCAAACGCAGCATTAGTGTTGTACAAGCTGTCTCTGTGGAAAAAGCAGCATTCCCTCTGTGACAATCTGGGACAGTGAAAATGAATGGGCAGCAGATGAATGACATGGCAGCATATACTTACACATCATACTGAGGATAGTGCTGTTGGGTCACGGTAAAGAGGAGAATGTCTCCCGGATGTAGACATGCTGTTGGGTTCAAGACTCCTCCAGGCTTCATATTGGATGTACCGAATGCTGATGATTTACTGGACCAGTGAGAGTCCAAATCTTCCTCTTTGTCTTTGATGTTTCCTTATAAAACGTATCTTATTAAACATGTCTAATTAACTGGTTGTGTGTATATATAAAATATGATGTATTATATACTGTACCTGGGTCTATATCTAGTGGTCCAACATGGCCGTTAGTGTGCTGGCTATGGGCCAGAATCAACCTCCTGACCTCCACAGGGACAGCATTAAGCAGACCAAAGAAGCCCGCCTCTGCACAACAGCAAACAAAGAGTAGGCTGCTGATAAACCATGGTCTCAAAAGCCTCTGTGCTTCCTGCCCTTGTCTCCGACCACTCACCCCCTGTTTGCACTGTGTACACAGGCCTGGAGAAGTTGAGCTGCACATTGCATTCCAAGCTCCCACGGGAGTCCCAGTGTTTGAGGACGGTCTCCAGCATGCTTCCAGACATGCTCACCTATTAAGAAAAAACGAGGGTAGTTTAACCGCAAATAGGTCAGAGTGTTATCCTACCGCTGTTTGTGCTAAGCTCTCACTTGTGTTTAAACAGGGCTGTATTACACTCTCAATGTTCTGTGCAAGTGTTGTCTACTTTGTTGTAAAGTTATCCAGTCCTCCTGTGTTTCGCTTCTTTTTTTATATAGTTAATCTTCCAATGGATTATGAAAGGGAATAAAGAACTTAAAAGATACCCGTTTTTGTTTGCTGTTGATGATCTGTACGCAGTCACGACACTTTTCTTACGTTTCCATAATGTTATTTAACTTTATCTTTCTAGAATCTCTCTTTTACAGAGATTTTAATTTATTTAATAGTTTTTTATTTTTTTATTTATTTTTTGTTGTTTTTCCAGGCAAAATAAAATGTATTAAATGTATTACTAAAAAATAGTAAATTAGTCAATAGGTGTCATGTTTAATACAGCAGCATCTTGGAAATAAAAGTCATTCCGCCACCACATGCGTGTGCGTGTTGTTGAACTAATGTGGTAACGACTGGTTAGTGCCGCAGCTACAAACACAGCTAATGATGAGTAATGAAGTTGGATTTAGGTTAGTGTGCTATTGGGCTTAGTCCCATCAGAAACTTGCTTAGTCCCGGCACAGCATCCCCCCCAAATCCTCTTAATATTGTGAATTATATGCTTACCTCTGGCTATTATAACATGATTCCATTTGTTTTTTAGCACCCCTTCTGAACTGTTAAGCTCCCTCCCCAAAACTTCCTTCAAACAAGACAATAAATCTAAGCATGCAGCAAGAGTGGCTTATGACATCTCTGTGAATGTCCTTCAATCCCAGCCATAGGCGGAGAAAACAAGAAAAATTAAAATGTGCATCTGCCCCCATCTAACCTGACAGAGCTTGAGAGGTAAAGTGGTGAGGTGAAGAATGATGGATAAACATATGTCCTTGTATATTTATATGTGAAGAATTTATTAGATACAGACAGAGGTATATAATACATCATGTCTTATGTATACACACACAACCATTAGACATGTTTAATTAGATGTTTTATTAGGAAACATCAAAAACAAAGAGGAAGATTTGAACTCTATAGGTTCAGTAAATCATCAGCCCATTGCTTGTAATTGTGTTACCCCCAAGACTAGACACTACTACAGTATGAGGTGGTCACAATGTTGTGCCTCCTTTTAAACACCAAACCTTGATTTAGATTGACTA
This sequence comes from Enteromius viviparus, assembly GCA_032353835.1. Classification (NCBI taxonomy): domain Eukaryota; kingdom Metazoa; phylum Chordata; class Actinopteri; order Cypriniformes; family Cyprinidae; genus Enteromius; species Enteromius viviparus. Next base: position 7,546,220 of record JAUCNO010000191.1, read on the forward strand.
TAGACCTGACCTGTTGATTAGACTCAGTGTAGAGCAGGTAAAGGCTTCCAGTGCAAACCAGCTGCAAAACTGGACTCAGGACGCTCCGGCACCAGCCCACACACTCAACCCTGTCTGGCTCAGGCCTGGACAGCCCTCTGCAAGCACACAGTCCCAGGGAACCATCATAGCCTTCATACAGCTCAGGAGACGGACACACCTGGGGGGTAAAACAATTGACATATTGCCCAATGAGAAAACTGCGTCACTAGTTCACATATCACGTTTAGTGGTACACAAGTGGCCCCTATGTGTGTGATAAAAGTTCATGGAGGAAGGTATTTTGCTTTTGAGGTCACTGACTTGCTAGTCAACCATTCAACACTGAGAAAACACTAGTCAACCATTCAACACTAAGAAGATTGGATGTCCTTCATGTGCTAAATTACCAAGTTGTCACGCACCATTCATAAAATTTTGAATGGCAACGACTGAATGGTGAATATGTCATCATCACAGTGCAAACAGCATGACTGCAATACAGGTTACTCAATATTAGTTTCCTCTGTCCTAGTGGACACTCACCTGCTGAGAGCAATACTGTTTCCACTGCTTGTGGTCCAGACACTCTCCATGTTGATTACGTGCTCTTCCATCCTTGCAGATCTCATAGACCTTCAATACACAGTCTTCTCTTTTCTGTCTGTATCCCAAAGTACATGGACACTGCCCGTCACTGGCCTACATTCAGGATTGGGAAGACGGCATCCGTTAGAGACAATAAATCCTGACTGATGTCCCTAGTGGCTAGTAACTGATGAAAAGAGCATTCAGCTGTCAGTGAGAGTGGTAACAAGACTCCCACTAGGCCGAAACATGAGAGTCTGTCTGAGAAGAGGTCTGCAGATTGCTTTTCCACAATTAGCTACAAATGCATTGGAACTTATGTAAACAATGCAATAATTTGTTACCTGAAAGACTTGACCCTCTTGTAAACATGTACAGCTGTCCTGTCCAGGCAGAGGCTGCTGTGACCAGGGTCCACAAGGCAGGCAATTAGTCAAGCCTTCTCTGGGCCCATAGTGATGTTGTGGGCAGCTGATACAGTCGTTTGTGGATGTGGCCCACAAACTTGGTCCAAATGTTCCTCTGGGACATGGAACTGGACGCTCACCTCCCTCTGGGCAGTAAAAGCCTTCAGAGTGCATACGATATGCATATAATTTCACAAAATTATATCATGGCTTGCAATTAAATCAGTCACAAGTGATGATAAATTAGCACAATAAATATCAAAATTCTTATATTATATGCATTTTAAAATATATTTAAAACCATTTTTAGAGTATAAGGAGAACATCATGAAAGCACACACAAAAGGAGCCAACAGATTAAGGCAAGCTAAAGAGCTAAAAGTTGTCTTGTTCACAATGCAATAAAAATGAACTCCTTGGACTAATAAACACACACTTGATGCATTTTCACATCCTCACATCCCAGAAAATGTAAATTACCTGGTTTGCAGGAAGATCTTTCAGGAAGTCTTAGAGTTACGTTTGATCTGACAGCAGTGCCCAGTCTTGGGGCAGAGAACCAGCAAAGTAGGGTAGGCCAGAAGAGGCAAACCCTGAACCAGCACATCATGTCAGTTTGCTGTCCAGCTCTCAGAGACAGCTCGAAGGCATACAGGAAACTCTCTCCCTGCCATGCTGAATGATTCATGAACAGTCTAGAGATAAAGTATCACACATGCCAATAGGTAGAAAGATGCAACCTGATGCTGCCAGTTCAGATTACAGGCCACACTGAAACCATGAAACTGATTAATGATTTTGGCTGTGCTTTAAATGTCTTTCAGTACATCTAAAAAACATTAAATCAGTCGCAAGTTGCAATTTTATGAGAAAACGTCCAAAGTCCTATAAGACATTCTCTATGAGTGTGCACTTTCTCAAAGGTTTTGGCAGAAGTGGAGAACATTCCAGGCACTCTGTATTCAAACAAGCAATGAGACACTGAAACAACAAACCTTGTTTTTCACATCCCTTGCCTTCATTTGTTTGATGCGCACCCAGCAGGCGTGAAGGCCATGGTCAACCTAGTATACCGATTGCGATATCTAGGTTAAAGTTGAATCTGCAAACCCCTATTTCAGTGTAAGCAAGCTTGTGTTAACACAAAACGCTTACATAAACAGATATTTTCAGTCTTTGAACTGCAAGGAAATCATATCTGGCAGTCATAATGTAACCCTGTCATAAAATTTGTTGTGAAAAGTCAAAAGCATGAATCCACACACCGGTTAAACACTACTTCCTTAACAATGACCACATAATTTTATTGTAAACTACTTCGAAATCAATGAACTTGGAGCCTGAATTACTTAGCTGAGAGTGTGTGGACTATGACCTAAGGTTACTTCAATTATGTAATATAGTTTCACATTTCACACACTTTTAGCCTACGTAAGAATGAACTGAAATGACTAATGTTAGGTAGCTTTGGTGTTGCAGTTAAGTTACAACATAATGGGAACATAACAAATAATTTGTAATAATAGCTGCAATATTAGGCTGATACCCATTCCTACAAAACAACCTGTTGCACAATTTGTTATTGTAAGTTTATTGTGTTTCTAAACTTGGAGAGTTATTCTTTAGTCTCTTCCTGGATAACAACTGTGTACGTAAGTTATAGATTTAACTAAGTGACGCAGGCGTCATCCTGTGTCGCAAATAATGTTTTTGTCCTAAAACAAATCTTATCGGTTAACATTTAAGGGTTATCAATGGCAGAATTAATAACAGAATGTTAATTTTTGGGTGAACTAACCATTTAAGATATAGTTTGACCAACTAGCAGTCAGCCAAGAGTCTGACTTTTCTTACTCAAATTGGGCCTGCTTTTTTTGTAACAGACATTCAGAAGTTATGACCAGCCTTAAAAAAAAAACAAAGTAATGACTAAGATTTTAAGACTAGTCACATGCATTTTTAAGTGCTGTGTCACATGAATTGGTCTTTCCTAGGACTGAGGTTACACAATTTGTGAATGAATGCAGTGAGATCCAGTTTTGCTGAACTGTAAAAAAGTCTGTTTAGTTTCCGTCCCTTTTTGGGTCAGTGATAAGATAGCCTATATATAACTTCACAGCCAATTTTTAGATAAGAATTTTAAGTAACGATACACCAATAATTAGGAAAAACTGTAAAACTGCACCATACATGCCCAGACAGCAATGATACAAAGCGAATGAAGCAAATTACAATGATGTAGCGCTTTAGATTTGCACAACACAAAGACAAAACTGAATGTTTGGTACAGTAACTAAATCTATGGCATTTGTATGATGAAATTCCCAGTGTGCTGTTTGATCTTGCCTAATGCTCACTTATACAGCTGCCAGAAAGTGGATCTAAAGTGGAATAATCAAATGTTCAAAGTTAGCCACTATTGGCTTGGTATATCACTAGCAGTGGCAAAGCAAACCTAAAAGGAGCCATTCAGTGAACTACAAACAAACAGCACCTTTGTTCACAGAGCCAGAGATAATGCAGTAAGCACAGGCCTGCAGGGTTCATTCTCTGTGACTTATTTTGTGTCACTGCTGTGGCAAAGCCAAGTGGGACTGATAAAGCTAAGCCAAATGTCCTGCAGTTCATTTCACAGCCAACATAAGTCTTGGCACAGAGTGCCATATTTTAATGTTAACATGCACATTTGAATTGAAATGTACTCAACCCTGTTCACCAAGTTAGAGCTGACCAAACACCTCTGGTTAGTACTAAACATATTCCAGTAGCATTGACCTCGCCTGACTTGGAATTGCGTCAATATTGGCCTTGATGTGACATCACTGGGGCTACTCTGAATCTGTGTTGTTGGAAGGGAGCAGCTTTGAAGAGGCCAATCGTCAAAATACCTTTAGGTTCCTTGCGCCTATCGTTATCAAACTGACCCTCCACGTGGTATGTATTGACACAGATGAAGACAACTTCTGATAAGGGACTGCTTTAAATGTGGACCCTGACAAGAAATTCTCATTTTCTCTTCAACAGGTAAGGGCCATTAGACTAATTCGTTGATGATGTTTGGAAATATTGTCAGTCAATAACATTGAAATAAATTAATCTACATACTTAAATCTTATTTCTGTTTTCTTCTAGAATAACCTTTAGTAAATAAATATGAATCTGCAGTTTGTTACATTGGCTTTGGTGTTTGCTACCTCAACAGGTTTGTTGCTTCTTTAAGTTGATTCCCTTTAAAATGGTATTATTATTATATTGTTATTGTACACTGATCTAATGCAACCATCATCCATTTCAGCATTTCCACTCAACGACGAGATCAGTCGAGAAGCATGGAGTTTACAGAAAGACAATCAAGCTAGTGACAAGAACATTTTTGCAAAAGATTCAAAGTAAGTGACTTGATGCTCATTTACTTTGTTTACTTTTATTTATTCCAAAAATGTATGCATGCAATGTCTTAAATAGATCCTTTTAGCGATGAACGTTTTTTTAAATTCCAAATTCAAATTAATTTTGATATTTTTTGGTGGACATGAAGTAAATTGTGAGGACAATACAGCTGTTTTCGTATCATAATGAAGAAAAAAAAATGCCTTATTAAAAATAATTCGGTTCTTAAAATAGAAAACATTATGTAGTTTGCATTATATTGTTTCTTGGAGAAAAAATTAAACTGCTTTTTAATATTTAAAAAAACTTTTATGTGGTGCAACCTGCCAAAAAATTAAAGATATTTATTAATGATTAATAATTTTTATATAATTATTCTTGTTACCTTAAAAAATAAATGTAAAAATATTTTTCGGAAATAGGTACACACTTAAATGTTTTTAAGATGTATGGAAACACCACTTTTAAACACCACATTTAAATTGTCTTAAAAATTTTACAAAAGTTACTAACAAAAAACAAAGAGTACATTTGTATGACTTGGCACAAGCTAGTTTTTTCTTGTCTTTAACATGGACATTCTAGTCCAAATAATCCAAATCATTGATCCCTGATCCTGTTTTGCAGCGGTATGTGGAAGAACCATGTGGTGGGCAGTGACCTTTACTCCCAAGACTCTCACAACCCCATGGCAGCTGAACTGAGACGAAAGCTGAGTATGGAGTCTGAGCGCCTGAGGGCTCGTCTGAAGCAGGAGCTTGCTGAGCTGAGGGAGAGGCTATCTCCTTACCCCAGCCACCCAAAACACACCATGGCCGATATCAAGGAGTTCCTCGCTCCTTTCACAAGGCAGCTCCAGACGGCTCTCCAGTCCAACGCTCAGGAACTCTGTGAGAAACTGAATATGAACCTCCAGGACCTGAACCCGGAGGAAGCCACACTCTACCAGGAGGCAGTGCAGAGGATCACGCTAGCCCTGGATGAAAGCCACCAGAAAAGGACATCGGCCTTTGAGGACTTTAAAACAAAAGCCTTCGAGGCTGTAGAGGAGGAACGAGACAGCAGCGGAAAGGAGCTTTGGGAGGAAGTCACTGCCAGGCTGGGACAGGAAGTGTGTACCTTCAGTTTAGAGGTACAAGGGAAGGTGGCTGCACTCAAGATAGCTTTGGCAGGCCATCTTGCCTCGGCACAGCCTCCAAGGGATGTGATGACTTCAAAAGTGGACCAGTTCTGCCAGAATTCCTCAGCTCGGAATCAACAGTTCATTTCTAACTTAGACCAACAGATGATCGCTCTACAAGAACACCAGGACCATGGTGAGTCAGCTGGCTTCCATCAGACAAACATGGAGTCCATACAGGAAGACTTCTCAACCAGACTCACAGCCCTATTACAAGACATCGTACACACTCTCAATTAAACAACACACCTCCAGTCCAATCAGAAATGTACTGTAAATAACAGCTCTTATGTTCAGATTGTATATTGACACGTGTAACTTTTGTAGAACTATATTGTTTGTACAGTTTTCAGAAAGACCTTTATGTAAGGTATAAAGCGAAATGAACGGAAGTGAAACAGAAAAAGATTTACTGAAGATATTTTGTGTAATGTGTGGATTATGTTTCATAAACATGTAAATAAACGATTTGTACATATTTGAAATGAATTTATGTTGTCCACTGGTTATTGTCTCAACAATTTCTAAATAAATCACTTCTAAACAATAGTGATATGGTAGATTACAGGAAGCAGCAAGTCATTGGCTAATACAGGGGTTTTCAAACTGGGGTCTGTGGAAAATGTGAAAAATTATACACAAAGAAAACCGTTCTAAACTACTTTAATCTATAAAAGACCGTTTTAAGGGCTGTCGAAATTAACTTATTTATCAAATGCAGTCATTTTTAACACAAAACATATAAAAGCTTTTTACAAATAAAGCTCAATTTAATTACAAATATAATTTTTTACACTAAATTCATCTCTAATATTCAATAGAAAACTTTCAGGCATTATTTGAAAATGTAGTTTGCTTATGTAAAAGCCAATTATTTAATTTAGAAAAAATCATCGCCTTTATAATACCAAACTTGACATATCTCATACAATATAAATGGTTCTTTATACATGACAAAATATAGCTGCCTTTAATATTTCAAGATCAGGGTCCTGGCGTCAATATGTTTGAAAACCTCTGAGCTAATGTGCATAAAATAATCACAAAAAGATTTCATCCACAGGTTTGTTCCTCTTAATAACACACGTTTCTTACAGTATAATTCAGCTATACATCTAAAACATATCAAACAATGCAGTAGCAGTATTTGCATTTCCGTGACAGAATTACGCATTTGAGCTTTGTTGCAAGCGCATGATGACTAGAATACACAGTGCTGTCTAACAAGATTAAAATATGCTAAATAGGTATTATGCAAAGCGGTTCTTTGCAGGTTCGCGCAGATGCTGTGATGTGATCAGACATGTCTTATCGCATTTCAAATTAAGCTTCATTCAACGCAAAACAGATGGCAAGTTGACGGATCTCTTAGTGGAAAGCCCGAGGCAGAGCACCGGCATAGCAAAACCTCTTCAGTACAAACCATCCAGCCATAACCAGCAACACTGCACCGCCCGTGGCAAAAATGACCCCCACCACTACTCCAGCCACGTTCTTATTGTCCCTGTTTACCGGCTCGCTGCCTCCTGATTCACAAGACAAACAAACAGTTACTGTCAACATATGGCACTGTTCTGTCAGTGTCTCTTTATCTGTAAGTATTTTATCTGAATTTCATTTACAACAAAGTGCAATATTATGTGCTATATTATAGATAATTCTTTTAAATACTTTTCTGTTACAAATTTCCCATTTCTAATAATTATTTGACACTATTTACCATTTCGTTTTTCATTTTACTATTCAGTATGCATGCAGTTTTTATGAGCTATATTAAATTGCTATAATATATTATAATGATATATAATAAAAATGATATATAATAATGCTTTTGTATACTATTTTTTTATATAATTTAAAAAATACTTTTTATAATAATCTATATTTTTTAAATATTATATTAAAAAATGTTAATTTTTTTTTACATTTTACAATTTGTGTATAATGTGACCCTATTTATTTTTTATTATGATTATTTTCAAACACGTTTTAAAGTAACTATGCAAAAGATGATTAAAATGGTATACCAGTGGTTTGTAATATATTTTCATCAAATGAATAATCATGATTAATCTCATCCTAAGGTAGTTTTTGTTTACATAATATATATATGTGTGTGTGCTGTGTATATTTATTATGTTTTATACACACACATACATGTATATATATTTAAGAAAAGTATGTTTATAATATATATATATATAATATAAATTATATTAATATATACTGTATACATAATAAACATACACAGTGCACACACAAATATTATGTAAACAAAAACCTTTATTTTGGATGAGCTTAATTGTGTTTAATTATTAAATTGTGATTAATCAGCACCACTTTTTATGAATGTTCTACTATTTATTTATTTTTTACATTTGACTATATTAAAAATTAGTATATATGCAACTTTCCTAATTTTTAATTTTGTATTTTCAAACAGAATTAAAAATAACCTATGCAAAATGATGATTAAAATGGTATACAGGTGGTTTATGATATTACTATAACATGTTATATTTTTTATGAATTGTTTGTACTGTATGCGGCTTTATAGACTTTTTTTTACAATTTTGATATTCTAATACCATTTCAAATGTATGAACTAGACAATATTTTGATTGAAGTGAAGTTTCAAAAAGAATCTCATACCAGAGGCCAATGCGGAGGGAATATCATCCTCTACAGAAAGTCAAAAAAGAGAGTATTAAGGCATCTCAAAATCACTCTCATGTGGAATTCAGTATGTTTGACAATAAGCTGGGTCTCATTCTGTATTCATCTGTGATTGTGACAGACTTACTCAAGGCAGCGGTGTACAGAGGACCCACAGACACCGTGGCAGAATCTTTAGCTGGTGACCCGTAAGGTTCTATAGCCCTTCGCTTCCGTGTTCTGTTGAAGTTACAAGACTGCACGAGAAAAAAGGAAGTACAATAATTAAAGGACGTTTTCTGTAGTAGTATTCCAATCAATACACATTGTATTCAATTATTAAAAGACTCCTACATCAAGAAGTTCTTGGCACTTGTTCGGTTCACATAGTCTCAGTATGCAGTGCAGGTATATAGTAGACATTTCTTGATTACGGTGCTCCACAAAGCGGAAGGCTTCAAATGAATATCTGGAAAACTTGGAGCGGCCATTATAAAGCACCGTCGTCCGGTTCTCTACCATGCATCTGTGATGAAACAACAGAGAAGTATTGATTTAATAGCACACGCATCAACAACTAAGAGTCAAATTTAGCAATATGAGCAATAAATTCTCACCCTGTGAAAAAGCTGTGCTGTTTGTTGTTGGTTTGATTATAAGGTGACGGGGTTGCAAAACAGTGGTCCAGCAAGAGATAAAAACTGGGAAGAGGCAGAAAAATTGTATTTCATTTCACAATAAAACTCAATCAAACTCATCGTCTAAGAGAAAACTGCAGTGCTCTTACTTTCCAGTGAGATTGGCAGCTTTTACTTCAACGTAGACTTTACTGCGCAGCTCTAATCCATTCGGAGGAACCACCAATGGGCTATTAAAATCAGTGCTCTGATACAGAAATAATAAATAATGTTTTTAAAATGGCACATGTTTGTAATTCAGAGGGGAGGATTTAAGACAAATGCCCACTTACATTGAAGACCCTCATGCTGAGAGTGTCGATGAAAGAACCATTGTTGTCTTTAGTGGCCACTGACACTGATGACCTGCATGAAGAATATTAATGAAGTCAGGCCTGTCATCCTGCCACTGGTGAGGTATGCAGTGAATGTCTGAATACTCACGCTACAATCTGAGTATTGTTGATGAGATATTCCAGCGGGTAACGGCAAGAGAAGTGGTAGTAGAGGTCTGTGGAGTAACTGATGACACCTTCTGAGGAGCTGGGAGTATCAATGTATCCTGTGATGATGACGGACTGAATGCTGGAGAACATGCTGAATGGACCAGAGGAGCTGGGAACCTCATCCACAATCTACGTCCAAAGGGAAATACATGTAAAATTATTGCACTGTTTTTTACATTTTTGGGAATTACATGTAAAACTATTTTACTATTTTTAAAAAACATTTATATTTTTTTTATACTTCTTTATAATATTTTTTATAATTTAAAATATATATTTTAGAATTTGATTATTATAAAAATAATTTGACATTACATTTTACATTTTTTTATTACAATTTAAAAACGTTTTCATATTTTATTTAATTGATATAATTATAATTAGTATTGTCAAATGATTAATCGAGATTAATTGCATCCAAAATAAAAGATTTGTTTACATAATATACATGCAAACTGTTTGTTTATTATATAAATACACACATTAAATATTTATTTAGAAAATATTTACATATATGCATTTATTTTATTAAATTTTATGTTCTATATAAATATATTTAAAACAAAAACATAACATATTTTTCTTAAATAAATTCAAGCATGTATTTGCATTTATATATATATATTTTTATGTTCATGTTTTTAAAAATGTACTCACCACACCACAGCTATGATTTAACAAAAAATAAATAAATCTCTTGAAGATTGATGAGACATAAACTTTTTCTTCCCACCTGCAGAGACTGTCTACATGGGTTCTCCAGGCTGTGGTTGACTGGCAGATGGTAGCGGATGACAGGTGGGTTGACAGTGGTATCAATGGTGCCCATGCACTCAGCATTATTGCGCTCCCCGTTCAGGGCAAGGCCGTTGGGGTCAAAGCCTGCCCAATTAGCGGTGCACAGGTTTACCTCCAGAGTGATCATGTTAGTGCCACAGTCTACTGCCAGATCACTGTTGTCTAACCCAAAAGAGAGGAGTTAGTGTCGAGGAAATTGCAGAGAATGGAAGATTGTCTCACATCTGGAAGACGTCAGATGTCAGAATCTCACCTGGAACCCTGTTAAACACTGCGGAGCAGTTATAGGCCGAGAAAACCGGCTGCAGGACGAGAGCCAGCGCACAAAAGCAGAGCCACAGCATCATTCCTGCTATATAGCAGAACACGACCAAAAATCACCTATTGAGAAGTCAAGTCATCCAATATTACAACCTTAACTTCTGTTACAGTTCTAACACGATTAAAGTAATTACTTTACTTCTTTTTTTTAAACATTTAAGCAAAAAAAGCAGTGTAAAGAAACAGTATACCATACCTGTTTAGCTCTCAGGCAAAGGAACAGACACTGTTTGAGAAAGGAAGGTGACGAGATGTTTCTTATATAGCTTTAGACTCCAGGCATAATTCATGTGCAGGGAGTGTTTCATCCCTCCTCTTCCAAGTCCCTGAATATAGTGGCAATGAGATTTGGTGCATATCCAAGAGACACAAGTTCTGATTTTCAGACAAATTAATTTGGACTGATAAAGTTTTGATTATTACCACAAACATGACACATGTTAACAATAGGTTTATATTCATATTATTCAACAAACAAAAGCATTTTTACCATTTTGCATGTAAAGCACTATTAGATTCAGTTTTAGGAATAATTATGTTTAAGATTGAAACTATTGACATCATTAAATCTGCTTACTGAAATAAACTATCCTGTTTCATGTTTGTTGATTTGTTTGGAAATAAAACATTTTAAGCGATGTTTATTTGTATGAATTAATGCAGGTTTGCTGTAAGACTGACGTGTTTGTTACATTTGTGTAAATTACATGAAAAAAATAACTTTTTGTCTTTGTTAACCAGCAGTAGAAACTGTCCATAGTAATAATTCAGAACATATTTTTTTCTGTAACCGTATTAAATGTCAAAGACTTAGAATGCAAATTAAGGGGCTATTGTGCGTGAATCATTTGAAACATTAAATGTTGCATCATCTCCTGGGAGTAGAAAGTTATGAATACAAGAAATGTGATAATATGCCACAAGGTAAGAAACACAGAGCACCTAAAATAGCCTTTGTTGGTCTGGCTCGCATGCAAGCATCATCTATTGTGTTCTGAGAGCTGCTAGATCAAGACACCCCTGCTAAAGGCAAAAGGGTCAGTTTTGACTGAGTGAGGGTGATATCTGACAAAGAACTTTGAATGCAGCACATACGCTTGTTTGTGCTAAAAAGCCCCTTGGTGTCAGAACATATTTCACATATTATGCTTGGATGCGTCACACCTTGATCATTTTCTGTTCTTGTCCACTGGAAAGCAGTGAAAGCAGTCTACTAGTAGATCCCTAGTAGTTCTCCAATCTTTTGCTCAGTTTAGATGAATTCTGACTCACTAAATCTGATTCAGAGAAGTTGTAAAATACATAGCGTGACGCATGAGAAGTCAAAACAGCCTGCAAAAGTCAGAAAAGGACAGAAACGACAGAATCCTTACTGTGGTTTGTGATTTATCAGCCAAAATGTATAGCGCAACATCCCTTAGAATAAGAATTTAACACCTTCACCTTCAGACTCATCCTTTTAACTGCAGGATCAATATTGTATTCAGGCTGAAAACACAGTAACAAGAGAACAGAAAGAAAACACATAAAGAGAAAGAAGCAGACACATTTGTCATTGTGTCCTATATCTCATATGCCAGCAAAATAGCATTACACTGTAATTTAATCATATTTTGTCGATTGTAAAAAAAAAAAATAGTGGGTATTAAATTAATTTAAGATTAATTCCTTTTCATTTCTGTAAAAAAGATATACTGGGAATTCACACACAGTCAGGGAAAAACCATTGCAAAGAATAGAGCTCTGTTGTCAAATCATGATTTATGACTCCTTTATGATTGATGGGGGTCTATTGCTATGTGAGATATCTATATAATACAATACTTGCAAAGTAGACAACTGAAAAAAAATGGAGAAAAGCATTTGAAAGAATGATAACTGTTACAGCATTAGAGTATCTAACATCTGAATAAAGGATAGGAACAGGGAGCATCTTCAAAATAAATAGTAGTAACACGATAGCACTAGTACAATACTACCACCTACTGGCTCAAAAAAACAATAACATTGAAACGCTTATTTGCTAACCAGCAAATTAGCCATGACACCGTTTGCTGTGTTAGTACCTCATATTAATAATAATAATTTGTTTTGTCCGTCCTGCGTTAATGCCAAACACATTCAAATACAGCCTCTTCGCCAGCTGAACAATATGCACTAAACGCAGTTTCCTTTACAACCTCGTTTTTCCCATCAAACTTGAGATGGTTTGAGCAGTGAGCACAAAATTAGGAGACAGAATATTGAATATAAACATAAAAATCTAACCCAGCTGATGAGTCTCCGCTCATTTCAATCTATTGTCGAACTGTAATGTCACTGGCAGTGGATCTGGGTTTTGGTTTCCTCTCAAACTCCTCTTTAATTACAAGAGTCGGTCCGTAGGCCTGTTAAGCACTCATATCCTACTGCTGCAATAACTACTTTCCCGCATCCAGGTTGTAGAAAATTCATTGGATTTGGTGAGATAAACTTTAATGCCCGTTCTATATGCATGTGCAATAAATATGCATGCAGCACACAAGGTGACACAAGCTGAACATGCCTTAACAAATCGTACAAGTTGCCTGTTACTGTAGATTATGTGAAATAAGCACAACCTCAAAAACGGCAAGAAGTTAAAAGTAATTTTTATATTCAGCTATACACAACAACTAGTTCCAGTCCCCGAATTTGAATGGTCTAACTGCTTTTTGAGTGTGCGCACATAAAAACACTGAATCTAGCATTCTAGTATACTTCCTAGTTCTCTAATATCTTTCTATGACAGAAATAGTGAGAGTAGTATTAGCATCTGCTAAAACAAAACAGCTGCGATTCTGCTGTGCTGTAGAAAAAATAGGAATAGTTGACCCAATAATGAACTTTCCACATTAATTACTAACCATCATGACATTTTAATCCTTAACACCTTTGTTCATCTTTAAAAACACAAATGAAGACATTTCTGCTTCAATATAAGAGATATTATATACAGGACAGTACCAAAGTTGTTTAATAAAGTCATTATTTTGGTTTTCTTTGCACACAAAGGTAGTTGTGCTGCTGTCTGAGGGTCAGAAAGCTCTCGGATAATGACATTCTCGGGTGAACTGTCCCTTGAATAAATGGCATGAAATGTAAATTATACTCCGTATTAATGTAAATGCTGTTTAGAACAAAAGATTGTAAATGTAAATACATATAATGATGTAAATACAGCAGCAACAAAAAAAAAACCTCGCAGTTGTGATTTCTATACAAACGTCAAGCACACATTCAGAAGTGGTTCTCAAAAGAAGTGGCTTGTGCCTAATAAAAGGGACATGACAGACTACATTCAGTGGGGAGGGGCAATGAGTCCGGGCATCCTGCCAGAGATCAGCACAAACAAACCACACATGCAACGCCACTGGCCTGATGGCCTCACCCTTATTTCTCCAAAACCTCATGACATCTGCACGATCTGTTCCTAATGCCGAAAGATTTCACTGCATATATGATTACACTGTAATACAGTAGGAGGTTGCATCTTCCACGAATGTAACCCATGTTGTAATTTGGCCTCTTGTAACTGTCACGAACACCACTTCACGCTTAACATTTCCCAGCTAAGCCCTTTAATGAATTTATTTTTGTTGTCGGGTCATGGGGAAAATGTCTGGAAATGAAAAAGGACAAAAAAACAAACCACAAAGATGAAGAGGAAACAGGCTGTTGAACAACTGTGTGCTTCCTTTCCTGACTGGCTTCCTATTCCTGAGGATAGTGTGTGTCTGGCTGTGAGCTGGCAGGGTCAGCAGCAGTGACTGAGCTCCTTTGACTTGCACGGACCAGTCAACCTCATAAAAAGTCATCTTATTTCCTCTGCCAGTTTGCTAGCGAGCCAAACAAAATTGGTCCCTCTGCACTACATGTCTCTGAACAGATTTTATATGAACTGTAAACCACAGTGATTACACAATGATTGATGCTTACAGTAATGTGTTAGCGATAGTGGAAAAGGGCTAACATCGCTAAAAGATGATCATTGTCACTTGTAATATATTTAACATACAAAAGTCAGAGTTCTACACACTACAAATAACACAACAATTTCACAGCTTAAAGATTGTGTAACAGTAGTTCACCCCAAAATACACTTTGTTTCTTCATCTGAACAAATAGGAGAAATTTTGCTCTACAGTGAATTAGCGCCATCAAAATGAGAGTCCAAACAAAAACAGTGCAATAATTTGCCAGTAATTCACACAACTGACGTCCACGAATTAATATCTTGTGAAGTGAAAAGCTGCTTTTTGTAATAAACATCCATCATTAAAGCCTTTTTTAAAGCAAAACCTCATGCTTTCAGCTACACTACACAACAGGAGAAAAATATGCCCAGATCAAGCAGTACGAGGTGGCAAGATTTAGAGATCTTTCCCACTGACGAAATGAACTCTTTTGTTGACCTGAAGTTAAAACACTTTACTCATTGATTTATAATGCAAACATGCAGCTTTTCCCTCCACTAGACATTAATTACACTGGAGTCGTGTGGATTACTTGTGGATTATTGTGATGTTTTTATCAGCTGTTTGAACTCTCATTCTGACGGCACCCATTCACTGCACAGGATCCATGGGTGAGCAAGAGGTGTAATGCTACATTTCTCCAAACCCATTCCAATGGCGAAACAAACTCATCCACATTTCGGGTGAGTAAACTGTCAGCAAATGTCTAATTCTGGGTGAACTATTCCTTTAAATAAAAATCGCATGCTGCTTTCCAAAGTTAGACTATAAAAAAAAAAAATAAGCATGCCTTACATAAATGCATTTGTGTTACCTTTTATGTATTTGTTAACTAATGCATGTTTATTTAATATAGCGAACGCACACGCCAAAAAAGCATTGTAGAAAAAGTACTGAAACACTGTTCAAATTGATGCGTAATGAGTGGGAGAGCAAAAGCAGCTAGAGCGGTTTGTGCTAGCAGCAGCTTTCTTGAGTCCGAGTGAAAACTTGCCTGCGTTTGTTTCGTCTGACAGGGGGACGTTTTGCTAGGATCTGGAAACGGTCTTGTCGTGGCAATCGCACACCCATTGAAACTATGTAGAGATGGAGTTCATGAAACTGATCGGAACTGTTTTGGCAGTTTGTTTCCATCCCTGCTGCGCATCAAGCGCGTTCGGTGGTGAGTTTGTGCTTATTTATGGAAAATGTCGGTTCATACACGGTGATGTTTAAAAGATCTCACTCCGTTAGATTTCATATGCATCTTAATTGCACGATATTTAACAATGATATTCGACCGTTTCGGAACTTTTTATTTCTGAAGCTGTTTTGCAGAACCCTATTTAACGAATACAAGTTACGCGTCTGGTAATGCAGCAAACGTTTAACAACAGCGCTCTCTTTATGTACAGTGGTGTGTTTATTTACAGTTTATATTTGGGTCACAGCTGTTTTTTAGTCAGGGAAGATATGGCTGATGGCTGTCGCACACATGACTTTGCTTGAAATGATTTTCCGCCTCACAGTTAGTGGAAGTTCTCCTGGTTTCTTCCTCTGTTTGCTCGTAGCCTGTATGTCCCTGTGCCAACTTTCCTATAGCGGTTCTTATTATACATATTTCCATAATAGTACTTCAGGTTCAACACTAGCATCAGTGCTTTTTGGTGATGTGGTTTGCAGATCACAGGATATGCCGGAGAGGGACAGAGAAGCCCTGCTATAAGATCACAAGCTTCCAGGACTTCAGGCTCAGAGCAAGCTTTGAGGCAGCCAGACAGAAATGCAGGGAGGATGATGGAGAGCTGCTCAGCATTGAGACCGAGAACGAGCAGCGTCTGGTGGAGAGATTTGTTCAGGAGCTCAGGGCCTCTGATGGAGACTTCTGGATTGGGCTACAAAGAAGCTCACTGTATAATGCTGATTGTTCATCCCAGTATTACTGGTTGGATTACAGTCAGGCTACATTCAGGTAGGATATTCGCAGTAATAACATCCTGAAATATTCTGACAACTGAACTTTCATCGTTTCCTCGTCCTCATGTCATTCCTGTGATGACTTTTCTTCACAAAAAAGCCACAAAAACTTGAAAACAATGAAAGTGATCCGCATACCAGTGTAGTTGCTATTTTTAAAACGCCATACTATCAAAATAGTTTTTAATAATAGAGGTAATACTGAAATAAAATATACATAAATTAGAAATGTCATCCTGGCAATTAACTGAAATAAGTTATTCAAATTAATGAAATGGAATTAAAGCTATAGAAATACTTTTTAAAAAAAATAACAAAATTGCATTAAAGTACTAAAACTTCACATGAAAACGGTAAGTGTAAAAATAAAAAAGTTTATATAAATGTGTATAAATGTAATTCTCTATTCTATTAAAGTATTCTGTATTTTAAGTCTTAATCATGATGGCCTGTAATCATTTTTGGTCTGTTCTTTTAGTGAAGGCAAAATACTAAAATGTAAATGTTTAAAGAATTTTTTTAAAAAAAGACTAAAACTTAAACTAAAATTAAAATGAAAGCTGACAGTTTAAAAATAAAAGTTAATTGAAAATAAAAAATATTACAATATACAATAATATTGTTTTTTTTTTAGTTAATGTATTCTAATATAAGTCCTCTGAAATATTGAGGTACGTAAACGATGACAGTTTTTTTTTTAGTGAAAGCAAAATGCGATAGATAATTTTCCGTGAGTGTGTTGTGTTTCCAGGAACTGGCTGGTGACAGAGCCCTCGTGTGGCCTTGATCAGTGTGTGGCGTTATTCTACAGGCCCTCATCTTCTGCTGGCCAGAAGGAGCACAACCTGTTCAAGTGGACTGATGGCAACTGCAATTCCAAGAATAATTTCATCTGCAAGTACTCAGACGGTAGGCTTTTGCTTATGTTAATCTTAGCTGTCACATTTAGATATTTAATAGGCAACAAATCTGAGACAAGCATCTTTAGTGTAAACATATTATGTAAGGAGACTTTAAATGTAAACTGTGCCGCCTCCTGTATGTGTTTAGAGAAGCATCCTGTCCCCACTCCAGCAGGAAATATCACTACACTCACAGGTAAACAAATCCTTATGCTTCATCTGGTGCATTTGTTACTTTTTTCTGACACAATAATGGTTCTAATAACCTTCTATTTTATAATGAGAGTTTCTAAATGATTGTGAGATATTAGTATTTTAATATTAGAACTTGACAATGACAAATAATAATGCTAATGATGACCTCTAGTGGTGGAAGTGGAACTGTACGTTTGCTCACAGTAGTAGAGCAAAATTCATAACAGGCCAGTCATCAGGGCCAAACTCCATAAATGCTTATTTATCATGAACAGTGATTCTTGCTTTTAGGTACTGATGACCTGACTCTGATGCCAAGGCAGCCGTCCATTACAGTGGACAATGACAGGATACAAACTGAACTCTCAGAGTCATCAGGTACTTTTTTTTTTTTAGAAAAGAAGAGTCAATTGAATAACCAATAGTTCAGTATCTATACATGTGGATGCTTTTTTATGGACTTTGCCTTGGTTTCTATTTCAGATGATGCTAATATTTACTACATCCTCCTCGCCACTCTTCCTGTAATGCTGCTGTTGATATTGGTGGTGTCGGGGGTGTTCTGTTTCAGAGTCATGTCGAGGAGGTGCGTGACACACTGCAAACTTTTTATTGTAGTTTTGCTCAGTTGCTCCGGTGCATTTCTTGAATCATCCTTAATATTTGCTTAACGCTACCACATAATAGATTTTATCCTGCAAATCCTGCCTGTAACTTACTCCAAATCTTTAGTTCATCATTTTAAAATAAGTATTTATGTCAGTGAACATATTAGTGCCATCAGAATGAAAAGTTCTTGTGTCATTGTTCACCAGCCAGATCAATGTTAAACTGTTAATATGTTAAAAAACGTTAAGTCATGTTGTCAATATAAAAGTGCACTCTCTTGTCTGATGTAAACTATGGCAACTGTTTGATGACCGTTACTGTACTGAAATGTAGAAGGCTGTGCTTCTCATGTATCAAATGTACACAATCCTGTATGTGGTACAGTATACTGATGAGAAAGAGTTTTGAAATGTTAGAATTATTGAGGATATGGTCCATCTCCCAATATTTAAGTGCACCCTTTCTTCAGCCATTGTAAGGCGGTGGTTGACAACACGATCTGGAATAATGGCGCTCACCTTGGCCTCTTCTGCCGCTTCCTCTGTTTCGCCTCTGTACCTTTCCACCAAGCATCCTTACTCTTTTTTTTCCTCTCCACTGTCAGCATATTGGACCGAGAACTATATAATACAGTACTGTATTATAGTATCTTCACCAACGACATTTTTTTTTAAATCGGTTAATTCTATTTTTTGCGGCAGGGTGTCAGTTGGAAATATCAGTTTACATTTATTTTTGTCATTAATTGTAATAATGCAGTGAGATTATTGCCTGCACAAGGAGTCTGACAAACAGCTCCACACAGAGCACTGATCATCATCCAGTCTGTCTGGAATGAGATGAAGTAACAGAACAAACTGAGACAGACTCAATCCAGAAGAACTGTGGCGACGTCTCCAAGATGCTTAAAAAAAACCTACCTGCAAGGCTGCAGTACAGTTCAAAGTTTCCAGACAGACTGGATGATGATCAGATCAGATCTCTGTGTGGAGCGCTGGCTGTTGTCAGACTCCTTGTGCAGGCAATAATTGCAATAAATGACGAAAACACTGTTTGGAAATGTAAACCGATATTTCCAACTGACACGCTACCGCAAAAGATAGAAATAACCGACTTAAAACCATTTTTTGTTGGTGACAATATTAGTGGACTAAGAGTACATTTTGAGCAACTGTAAATGTAGGAAACTGCAGACAAATGAACATAATCAGTTGCATGAATGTGCCAAAGCAATCGCAAATTGTTCATAAGAATGAGGAACTGCTTTTATGATGTACACAAAGTGTGGAGGTTGAACAAGTAGTTTTGAAAATGTCATTTCTGATTTGAGAAAAACTGTACTTTATGATTTCTTAGTTTGTTATTCTCTATGAACTATTTGTCAGCCTGCCATATAATATACTCTCTGACTGTGTCTTTGCAGGAGAAAAGAACAGAATGAAATCTATGCCGTGCCGGGACAGTGGGTGCGACCAGTAGCTCCAAAAAGTCTGAATGATTATAAACAAACCGATAAATTCAACCAGTCTGGAGCTCATCTGGAGTACATGAGTTCTGAGATTAACAGAACATTTATTGTGACATCCACAATCAGTAAGTTTGAGGACTACGAGAACGTCCCGAGCCGTCCCACACAGTGCGGTTTTGTCACTAATGACATCTACGAGACCTGCCGGAGCTCCTCTGCGGTAGAGGCCGGATGGGTGGACAATGACATCTATGGATACTAAAACACTACAAACTGGTAACCTCTCTGCAACTAGTGTGGCTGGCTCTCCCACCATGTTTGATCTCATCTCTGTATGTCTGCTCTTTGATGTGTACTACGTGACCCGGTGGCAAAGCCAGTGGGCCAGTCGGATCTAATGCAGGGGTGTAGAGATTCCCATAACTGACTTTACAAAGAAACATAAAGGTGTCATCGGCTTGTGAGAGCTTCCTCTGTGGAAGCTGGCATCCTGGAACGGGACCTTCCATTTGGAAATTCACAAAACAGTGCTCTGACCTCTCATCCCATTTCAACAACATCCTTCTGTGTCTCTAAGAATGGCCTCTCTAAAGAATACCTACTGGTTTTTAAAAGACTGGGTGGTTGCTTTGTAAGCTCTTTAGTGAAAAAAGTTAAAAGCATTTGTACGTATTAAACATTATTGTAACATTGAATGTATTTTGCTTTTGGGTATCAATCATGGAGAAAGATAAAAATGAGTTTTGCTGATTTTGGATTGTAAATCATGTGTTGTCTTTTAATAATTAATTAATAATAATAATCCTTGTCAAGTTATATGGACTTTTTCCTGAACACAGAATACCTTTTTAATCAAACGCAAATGTTTTATACAAATCAGGCCTGGAAAGGGAGAATGTATATTTTCTAGAGAAAATAAGTTTTTCTAGTTACGGTAAGATCTTGACTGCAAAAATGTACGCAGTGTAACTTTTACAATTGATTGTATTTAATTGTATTTGATAAGGAATAAATGTTTTTGAAACCTCATTCAGTGGTTTTGTTTAGCTGAGAATATAAATGTCACTGTAGCTTCACATCGGGTTCAGATGACTCATTTTCCGGTCCATTCTGTTACTTCACATTTTGTTCTGTTATAGTGACCGCGCCGCTGTCAAATTACGCCAAATATTTTGAGCAAAACGCGATTCTTCGGAAATGCATTATTATTCAGCCGAATTCCCTGACGTCATCCGAGCTGTAGGAACGGTGAAGCGTTTTATCAGACCTGAGTGGCTGCAGTGCATCATGTGACCGTCAGATGGCGCCACATGATAGGCTACCTAAAACTAAATTACGTGCAGCTTTGAGGACATATTTGTTGCACTTATGTCATGGAGGTGTTTAAATTACATTTTCCAATACAAATCATGCACTGTCTGTAATGCGTTTCTATGCTTACATACTCTTTATATAAATGACTTGTTTATTAAACTGTTGCACGATACCACTCTTGCGCAGTTGATTCTTCAAAGACAAATATGTTTACCAAAAATCTGTTTTCCATGATTATGATTATGGAATTGAGCAAGTATGTGTCACACCTGCTTTGAAGTCTACAGGGTTAGGTTGCAAACACTTGACTTTGCCCTAGATGTCAAAATATGATTACTTAAAGCAGAGGTTTTCATAACGGGGTCCGGGGACCTGCAGGAGGCCCCAAGGGGGTTTGTGGAAATGTTTACAGAAAAAATTATCCATTGCATTCCAAGAAGTAAATATAGGTCACTAAAATTTATTCAGACAACTACAAACATTTTTACACTATCATAGTTTATTCGCTATAGTTTAGTAAATGGTAACAAAATATTAATTTGGAGTTAAACTTTCAATACAAAATCATCTTGATAATGCCATACTTCTGTTAGACAGTCTCACAAAAGGCTGCAAGGTGTTAGAGTAAGTACACTTCAAATAATTACCAAGCAATGCTTAATTTTGTTCCGTCTGTGGTGTAAAAAGGTCACAACAGCAATTAAACAAAAGCATGTCAGGTCAAAGCGTCTGAATAATTTGTGTTTACAAGTTTTTTATCAACTTTACTGGCAGTCCACTGTTTTATTTACCCCCGGTTTCACAGACAAGTCTTGTACCTAGTCCTAGACTAAATGTAAATCTAAGCTGTTTCAACTGAAAGAAATGTGCACTGACTGACCTTAAAACACGTCAATGCCTTTGTTTCGTCATAAGATGCACACCAGTTATGCTCTTTTAAGGCATGCTTATAAAAATGACTTAATGGCCTAATTGAACTATGGCCTGATCCTGGTTTAGGTTAAGCCTTGTCTAAGTGTATCAAAGGTCCTGCAACCACTAGTAACAAAATATATAAAAAATTGTGTCTGAATAATTTTTGGCTTAACTGTATATAAATGCATCTAAAAGTAAAGCACTGCAATAATAACTTATCAGAAACAATACAATTCTAAAAGAAAATGTTCACAGTATATATGGGGTCTTTACGCAGATAATTAAAAATGCAGGATGGTGAAGAGAATATGATCGTCCTATTTGCAGGATTCGTGTAATCTAAAGATTGAAACCCCAGAACCTCTACTTGCTTTCAGAGACTATAAAGCCGGAAGAGCCCAGCGTACCGCCTTCAAACAGCGAGCACGTCGGCTTTCATTCCTCGACTGAAGTACGCGAGAGACTTTATCAAAGTTGCTGGCGGCAGGCTTTCACAGCCAGCGCTCGAGCAAACACAGCGACGCTCTGGCCGTTGACGTAAGAGGTGGGTCTGGTCGTCTTGGAAACGAATTGGCACTGGAGTGTGGAAGCGCTTCGAAGCCCCGCCCCTTGTACAAATACCCCCATAGGCCCTGACGTCAATGTACGTCAACCAGAGAACATGATGCCTCCTGCAAGTCAACTCGTGTACTCTCGCAAACACAGCTGAAATATTAGAGCTCTATTGTATTGAAGGAGGTGGCGTGACACATCGCCGCGCTCCTAAACGCTCCCCTGCTTCTTCTGCTGAGACTGGAGCGGACCGTCAGCGAGCACCCTGGCATTTCTACACGTTTTAGCCTCTGCCGACCTCGTTATCTTGAGGCTTAAGTGGCAGGTCTCTATCTTCTCGCCCCAAACCATAGTGTTTCACTAACAGCATGGTCATGGCTGACTGTCACCAAAAGCCAGTGCTCAGGGGTCCCGTCCGAGTGGGCTTCTACGATATCGAGCGGACTCTTGGAAAGGGGAATTTCGCGGTTGTAAAACTGGCAAGACATCGTATAACCAAGACAGAGGTGAGTTGAGAATATATCAGCTGCTCGACCCTTGTGCACTGCACAGAAAAACTACGAGGTACAAGTTACAATTTTACTCCCGCTGGCTTGATTATATCACAATGTTGGTGATACTAGTTATGCGAGAACTTAGTATCGTTGGATAACAAACAACCTGTTTATCTGAAGCGGTGTCACGTTTTTAATGAGCCACCTGGGTTTGATTTGATTTAGGAACGTTTTATAACTTTAAATCATGACTGTTTTTAATGTTATGAATAGTTTTATGTTTGCAAAATGCATAATACCTAAATGTATCGCTGAAATGAGTTTTTTTATTAATTGGAAAATTAAATCACCTAGCCAATATCTAGATATATGAAATATTAATGACATTGAAAAACAAGAATTTGGAATATCAGAGGCATTTTTGTTGCTTCAGGTGTATTTTGTGTTAATGGTCTGAAGCATGTTGACTTTTTAAATAATTTTTATGTGTATAACTATTTTTTTTTTTTAAATGTATTTAAAATATTAAAATTAACATCAGTGTTTTTATTATAAAATGCAATCATCATCAGACGCATATAAGTTAAGAACATAAAAAAAAAAAAACAATAATTCATTTTTAATATCCAAGGCATTATGGTCACTTTCAGCTGCATTTTAGTTCAGTTCTGACCCTTGTCCGAAAGTATGTTGACTACAATTAGCTCAAGCCTTTGTGCAGCCCTTGCATGCACTGATAAACACACGTCCAGCAGACTAATGCCTCAGTGGAAATATGCAGAGTATTCAAAAAGTGCAGGGTGTCCAAAACTGGTTGTCAAAGAAAGACAAAGGCTGAGTACAATGGCAAGAAATTATGCTGGTTTAGTGCCCTTTAAATGTGGGCCACGCTGTTGTGCATTTGTGCAGTAGTTGCATAAGCAAAGGGTGATTTTTGTGATAATGGATGTCATCTCGTCCCAAAACCTGAGCTGATGATTGTCTCGCATTCCTTGCAAAGAAACCCTGCTGAGCCCTGATTGCATTACACAAGGTTACCGCGGTCACAGAAAATGTCATAAATGATTTAAAAAATATAGTTACACTATACACAGTTGTGGTCTGCATTTAATGATTTGTAAAAATCCAGGGTATTGACCTTGGTGACGTTGTGTTGCTTTGCAGTAAAAGTTTGAGTTCAGGGTGTTCTAATGACCGTAGATGCGAGCTGTAATTACGCTTAGTCAGAGTGCTTCTGCGTTCAAGACTGTCTTCAGATGTAGAGTTTAGCATTGGAGCACTGTGTGGAGTTATGATATTTAACAGGGTTATGTTGAACACAGTTGATGCATCTCTGCGATGGCTGCCTCGAGGCGGCTTCAATTCTGTGGGGACGACACTGTCTCAGCTTCCCATCAGTCTCCTGTGTTGTGTGATTTCTCTGTTCTTCCTCTGAGCCGTCTTCAGAATACACAAGCTCTGGTAGCATGTGTCTTCTGCTTTGTGTGTCTGCATTGCATTGCTTCTGCCTGCCATTGTTCATGGTTTTAACGGACAGTTGGATCACTGTTACTGTCGATGAGAATGACTAACCGCACACGCACATGACAGCTGATTCATAGTGATGTGTTCAAATGTTTTCAGTCAGTTACCGTTGTGCTTTCCATGGGTCAAGAACAAGGCTGGCCTTGAGTCAGTGTGAGACGGTTTCTGGCCAATAGACAGAGCTGTCACTTGTCAAGTGTATTGTTATTCTTGCGATGATCGCGCAAAATATGTTTTTTCTCCTTTCAAATGTAAACATGTGGATTTATGTGGGGGAGCGGGAAACTGTTGATGAAATTCTGCAAGAACAAATCGTTAAAGCATCAGTTACAATTATAAACATAATAAAGAAATATTTATATTAAATTATATATAAAAAAAATAAATATTTTTATATATAGTGTATAATTTTATTTATATATATATAAAAAATTTATATTTTCATTTATGACAAAAAAATTATAATATATAATTTTTTTTATTATTATTTATGTATTTATTTTTTTATTATATTATGTAATTTTTCTGCTGCAATCCATATCAATATTTTCACTGATCCCACCAGGTTATCTTCCAGAACATTATTATTAATGTTTTTTTTAATGCAGGAGTGTTGGAAAAATATATATATTGTGGTAGGACTGGGTAGAAGTCCAACACGATTTGACCATTAATTGTTAAGCCTTATTTAACATTTAGACATTTTTGTGGTTTAATGTACATTAAGATCAAAATTAAGATTTTATTTTGTATACTTTAGTTCCTCATACTGACAGTAGGAAGTAAGCTGAAGCACCAAAGTGTAGTGAATCTTCATAACATAAGTGTTTTATATCACTGTAATGATAGGTCAAAGTCTTAACTGTGGAATATGTTCTGTTTTCTGCTTCTGTGTACTTACCTGATGATTATTATTGTCAAAAGGGGGATTAAGGTGTGAGTGGTTATGAAATGGTGAATCACTCCTGTTCTTTTCCTATTTGTCTGGCAAATCATGAAAAGCCTGCAGGAAAATGATTAGCCTACTTCAGTAGTTAAGCCCTTAACCAGACACTCAGGTGCATATTAGGTTTATTCGCATGTATTTTGCCTTCGATCCACACTTGTGAAGACTGGATCGACTTGCAGACAGCAACAAGAGACTAATGAATTTCACTGAGTAGCTTGAGGCATTAGGCTCTGTGCCAATGAAAGTGTGTCTCTGTGCTCTTCGTTCAACAGGTGGCTATAAAGATCATCGACAAGACCCAGCTGGATGCTGTGAACCTGGAGAAGATCTATCGTGAAGTACAGATCATGAAAATGCTAGACCATCCACACATCATTAAACTGTACCAGGTAATGCCTGCCCTGGCCACTTCCTGTCAGTATCGTTGGCTCCTATATGATAAATTACTTGTAGTGCTTCTCGTTTTTAAGTTGATTTGGATAAAAGCATTTGCCAGATGACTAAATGTAAAAAAGAGGGATGTACCAGTGTCATTTCTGAGCTGAAAACAGAGTCTACAGCTTGTGGCTGGTACAATAACCGATGAATGTTTTAGCTAATGGATTAATAAATAACACAAAGTAGACTTTACAATGCATAAAGTTGATTTGAACTCTGCCTTTTTACCATGGTGAATAAGCAGAGTGTAGCAGCTGTTTTATAAATGATTTCACAAAGCTCAAATGCAACTATCGTTTGTAAGTGTCAGAGACGCCCCTTCTCCAAATACCCATATGTGCGGTCTTTGCACTTGAACCACTTGACTACTTGTATGACGTATTTCCTGTATTTGGGCCAAGTGTTTAAGTGAGGATGAAGACCACAAGTGCATGTAGAACTTTTCATGATCTAATAGGACAGACTTATAGTGTTGTGAAAAAGTGTTTACGTAGCTTTATTGTTGTTCTCAATCTTTACACCAATAATGCATGCAAAGCTTAAGTTTTCTACCAAATTAAATGTAATAATATCCAATTATTATATTAATTTTGAATTTTATTATTTATTTTCCTTTTAAATGGGCAAACAAATACATTTACAAGTTAAAAAAACACAACCATCTCTATGCAACACTTATTTTCTGTTTTTTCATTGGACTAACATATTACTATTTTATTTACAGTCTGCTAAATTGGAACAACTAATTTCGTACTAAATGCACTTTAATTGTGCAGAAGTAGTGCTGAAGTCCAATTAAAGACATACTTACCTAAGTAAAAAAGTAATATATTTATAATTATTATAATGTAGTACATTTTAAATCTATTAAGATATTTACCTACAGATAGTTAAACTTTTTTTTATTTCAAGTATTACTTGTGCACAATGTACATTTCTAAGCCTTATTATTAAATGCTTATTAATGTCACTTTTAATGAGGATTGTGTAATATTGCCCTTTAAATGCAAAATATTTAAAATGTACTTTAAGTATTCTTGTAGCAGACTGGAAGTTTACTAGTTTGAGTTTGGTATACTAAATATTCAATTGCAGAGCATTTTATTAAATAATTGTATTTATTACATTTTTATTAAATACATGTAAGTATATTTATTTTTCACTAGAGTAATTATATCGCTTTAAATATGATCGCATACAAGCACAACAGTAGCCTAGCAAAAGAAATCAGTATAGAAATATGTTATTTAAGCTATTGCATTTGTAAGATTTACATGCAATCTCATGATGTTCACAAAAACAATGTACTTGCAATTTAGTGATGTCCACACAGTTGTGGCCTTGACCGGTCTTGAAGTTAAATCCGAGTCCTATTAGTCTGAGACCAAGACAAGACCGAGTCCAAATGTAGTCAAGACCAAGACCTTCAAAAAATGGTCTTAAGTACTACAACACTAGTTTAGACCTCTATGTGTGGGAGTACTGACCCAGGACACACCAAACCAAATTGAATAAAGCAGACACTCATAGCATAGGATGCCGAAAAGCCCCCAGCAAGAAACATTTAAATACAGAGTAATTATTAAATAATTGCAGTAGCAGAACACGCAAACATCAAAGTCATGTACTTGTATTTTCACTCAATGGTAAAAGTCTTTCAGGATCACACATAAATTGACATTGGTACATAAGATTGTTAGGTTGGGTCTTTTAGATGATTGAATATTCCCAGTAAATATTATGATACACCATGAAAACCATTTTACCAGCCACAGTTTATAGTTTACCAACAACAGTAAACTTTCCCATAAACACATTAAAGTTGTCCAGCTTTTTTTTTTTTTCTTAAGCTATAAATCATTCACACTTCTGAGTCAAAGTCACACAAACACATAGAAGATGAGATAACTTCTCCCCCAGTGTGACTTCACTGCACCATTATGTAAGACTTTAGGTCACTTTTTGGTTTTTGGGAATGGGAATAGCACTTCCTTATTATACAACGTAGCGGCACTAGTCCAAGCCCTCGCCGTGTAATCATAGTGTATCATTATTTCCAACGGTTACTCCATTCAAACGGCATGGGTCAATTAGTCATTTCCTTTCAGGCCTCATAAACAGAGGGCAGCTCTGCAGGCCCTGCCATCTCCTCACTAACCCCCGGTTTCCCTCTGCCCCATCTGCCACGGCTCAGGGTCCTAACACCAAGCAGCTGCTCCGCACACGCACGCTCTTGTTCACGTAATGCAGCAGCAAACAGTCCATAATTACTGTGGTGATCTGCCTCTATGCACGCGTCATACATCACCAGCATTACATGTCAGCTGTTTCTTTGGTCATATCAGATGGGATCACATGAGCATTAGCAGCGAACATGCATTTTAAGCACTCTATAATCATAATCAAATTCTTTTATGAAGCATGAATAGTAGGGGTGGGCGATATAGAAAATATATCATATCACGATTTATTCTGTGGAAATTACGATTCATGATTTTTATCCCCATTCTTTTTCAAGTTGTTTTTTAAGACTATTTAGAAAATTACAGAGCCAGGAGTGTGCGATATGGCAAAAATATCATATTATGGTCATGATTCTTTGTCATTGATTTTACGTTTTTGCAAGTTGTCTGAGCAGAACAGACAAACCAATTTGCCTTTTTTATAAAAACAAAGCCTTTCAACGTAACTAAGTTTAAAATAAAGAAGAGCAGATATTTAGGCCAAAATGAGCAAAGATAAAAATCGCTATAATTTTATCTTTGTTATTCGAATAGATGCACATTACAGATTAATATAACAAGAATAAAACAAACACATGTAATAAACAGTGCTTTTATTTTTCAGGAATAGTATGTGTATACAGGAGTATTGAATAACAAATATGAAAGATGAAACACTATATACTTCTACACTACATCCATCATTTACTCACTCTCAGCTTGTTTTTATCTGAATGGTTTCTTTTTTCTGTTGAACATTGTATTAAATTCAATGAGAACCAGCAACTGTTTGGTTACTCAAATATATATTATTTTGTGTTTAGCACAAGAAAAAATGTACACAGGTTTGGGACAACATGTAAGTGAGTAAATAATGACACAATTATAATTTTTGAGTGAACTATCTCTTTAATGACAAGCGGCGGCATGTTTAGTACTGTCCCTTTAAGAGCTGCATGCATCTAATATACTGACACGTTTTTCTCTTAATTGTTTTCTTCACTTTAGAAACAAGCAACTGTGTTTAACGCTGTGTGTTCTTGACAGTATTACCACAATCACATGTAATAAATATCTTAGTTCAGTAATTAGGCGCTGTTTGACAGGCTTTTAGTGCGCGCGCTTCAGGTGTACGTACTGGAAAAGCACATCCAACACACATATGAAATGTTTGATCATCAAGAATTTAAAGCTAATAATGTACTTTTGTGATTGCGAATAAGTGCTATGTCTGGTGACACACTGAGTTAACACTGCTGTGAGTGTATCAGCATATTGAGATGGAGATGATGAAATGTCACAATACTATGATGTTCCTTTAAAAGCAGATTGTAGAGAAATTTTTATCATCCACGAGTTAAAAATAGTCATATCAGCTAGGGCTGGGCGATTAATCGAAAAGTAATCGTAATCGACATTCAGAACCTATAATCGATCAAATTTTTCCAGGTCGATTATTTTGATTACTTAAAAACAATTCCCTATGTGCACAACAGACGCGACTTGCATGAATAAATCACGCTATTCATGCGTAGTTGGACGCTTGAACATTTTGAGTTTACTCGCTTCATTCACACATGAAATTCACTTCACAGCAAACCCGAATTTATTTTTCCTTTTTTTATAAGAACAAAGTGATTGTTAGTTTTAGGCAATTTGTGTTTTAATTTCAGTTGTTCAACATTGTTGTTTAATAAATAATATAGATAGATATTAGATAGAAAGAAGAGATAGATAGATAAATAGAAGAGCGTGTTTCCCTTCAATTATTTTAAAATCAAGTAATGCACCCTTTATTAAAAAATCACTCACTTGTATTATGTAAGCATATTTACTGTACAAGATTTGTCAGTGAACTATGAGGGCAAAAAATAAATAAATGTTGTAGTTCATATAGGTTTCGAGGAGAGGGGGTACATGGAGGTAGAGGCAATTAAAATAAAGCATGCAAATTAAGTATTCAGGTACAACAACCTC
This sequence comes from Enteromius viviparus, assembly GCA_032353835.1. Lineage (NCBI taxonomy): Eukaryota > Metazoa > Chordata > Actinopteri > Cypriniformes > Cyprinidae > Enteromius > Enteromius viviparus. Next base: position 7,576,270 of record JAUCNO010000191.1, read on the forward strand.
CCCCCTTTACACCAGTCCTGATACAATCAGCATAGCCAATCAAATACTGGAGCAAAAGGCACCAAGAACTGTTAAAAACAAAAGGTGACAAAACACCTCAGTAATCGGCCTCATTTGACTCACAATAAGAGGACAGGAACTAGCAGGAACCTCTGGCTGCAAACTTGAATGTTAATACCTTTACTTTAAATGCTAAATACAATGTACTTCACCTTAGTTTCTTATCTGATGTTATGTCAGGATGTAGGATCAGCAGATCTAAGACAGATTCTTTCAGTTGTAATCCTACAGATTGGAATGTAAACTGATATTTCCTAATAACAAACTAAAGCAAAAGATTGAAATAACTGCTGTAAAATTATTTAGCTGTTGAAGCTGTATTTATACTTAAAATCATATATACATACATACACACACATATTT
>JAUCNO010000191.1:7579388-7604103 GCA_032353835.1 Enteromius viviparus
GGCTCGTCGTCAATTATTCATTACATATATATATATATATATATATATATATATATATATATATATAATTGGATGCATGTTATATTTAGGTTAGCAAAGTCATACATGAGATGATTTACAGAGTTCACATGATGTACAATTAAATTTTTTTTTGGTAAAAAGCTGACTACCATATTTGGATGTTGTTGTTCTCGCTCTTGTTTTTGATTCAAAATGATACGATGCTTCGCTTATGCTGTCTTGCAGCCAAATCTACCTCTTATTAATTTCAATATACATTTATCCTGATTCCACATCACTGACATGGAGAAAGTGTGTATTCAACTAACATCTTGGTTTCAGATGATGGTGACAAAGGTCAGGCTGAAATTAGCTCAGGCGAAACAAACACAGCCTGTGTGGATAACCATCATAGTCACAAGCAACAAATGTGTCAGTGATGAGGATCATATTCTGACAGTTTAGCTGTCCGTCAGTTTAGTTCTGTTCTGTCTAACACAAGCTCCAAGCTAAGAGCAAAACTGAAGGTCAAAGAAAATTAAAGGAATAGTTCATGTAAAAAATTTATTCTGTCATCATTTACTCCTACTCTTGTTATTCAAAGCCTGATTGACTTATTTTCTTCCGTCGAGTACAAAGGGAAATTTTTTAATAGAGTATCAGTTCTGGTCACCTGTTTCAGTTAGAGTGAATGGGGACTGAACTTTTAGAGGGGTAGTTCATTAATTACTCACCCTCATGTGGTACCTGTAAGACATTTCTTTATCTACAAATTAAACTATTTTTGATGCCCTTTCTGACCTTGCATAGACGGCAACACAACTAAAAAGTTAAGGCCAAGAAAACTAATAAAGACATTATTAAAATAGTCCATGTGACATCCGTGGTGAAACTGTAATGTTATGAAGCTACGAGAACACTTTTTGTTTACAGAGAAAACAAAAGTAACGGCTTCAAAGATTTCTTCTCCCCTGAGTCAATCCCCGACACCATTTACAAGAGTGCCACGACACATGGATTGTTTTAACTATGTCCTTGCTTCCTTTCTTGGCCATAAATATTTCAGTTGTGTTGCTGTCTATGCAGGGTCAAAAAGCTCTCAAATTTCATGAAACAATATCTTAATTTGTGTAAGGTCTTACAGGTTTGGAACTACAGGGTGAGGGTGAGTAATAAATGTTCAGAATTTTCTTATTATACAGAATAGTAGGGAAGAATTCCTGTGGATTAAGATATTCTACAATAGATTTTTTTTCCATTGTAGCCATTCACTTGTATTAGAGTATAAATAAAATATATTCTGGTGGGATATTTACACAGAGGAGAGTCATACAGGTTTGGAACAACATGGACTTAAGAAATCCAGAGTTTTCATGTTTAGGTGAACTATCTCTTTAAAAATCACTTGTCTGTGACTCTTGAAGGTGAATGTGGTGTAAAAGTAGACTGCATCACTTCCAGTGACTGATCTCTTTGACTTTGTAGCAGCAGCTGCTGTGCACCACCTGTGAAAACTCACATAATCATCACACTTTATTCTTACGTAACACTGTGTCTGTTTCACAGTACACGGCAATGTGATATGCTACCAAGAAATTGTTCTTACCCTGGGGAGTCAAGGTTTTTTTTTTTTTACGTGTTTAGAATTTAATGCATTTTAAGGAAAATTCTGTAATACGAAGCCTACAGATAGTAGCCCTGCCCACAGTGAAATATTATTGGTCTAAAACTGCATTAGCTTTAATGAGCTGTTGTTTTTCTGTATTGTGTAACATTTCGGCTTTCATTGCAGACAGACAAATGACTTAACAGCTTTGTTTTCGGATGGATTTGTTGTATTTTTGTAAACATATATTTGTCACGCATATTCTGTTTGGCCAGCTACCAATCAGCACGCTCATACTGCTAAAGTGGTTTATTGCTAGACAATGAAACAGACATTTAGCGTGATTCTTTCTTTTATAATCTTGTGGTTGCGGTGTACTTTGTGTGGACACCATGACCCTGCTGTTGGATGTGACAACAGCCTCTGTGTTTTGAAAGAGATATAAAGAGAGATGTCGTGGCTGGGGCAAACCAAATTACTTGTTCCTGCCCAAGTGTACTACGGGGTGAGATAACAGCCAAATGTCCCATAGAGACTAGAAATGAGGCTGCTGAGGTCAAACTAATAACAAAAAAACAAAACAAATAAAATGATCTTGTCGACATAGCATAACCAATACGTACATGACAGTTTTTGTTGAGATTACCCCATAATTACAGTCTTTTAGTATGGAGAGGCCATGCTGTCTAGGTATTGTGATTCTCTGTTGCACAATGTGATTATGCAACTTATTTACAGCATGTGCCATCACTATAAAAGTTCCCAGTCAATCACAAATTAGCAAAGATACTTTTTAAAAGACCAAACGGTGTCGATCACACTGAATCTTGGCTATCCTAATGTAACACAGGCCCTCACTTCCATCAGATAATCTTCACAGGGATAAAAGAGAGAGGAGAGAGAGCTAGAACAGCATTTGGTGCTGTGAAGTGCTGGGTTCGGTCCCCCGTGGTGGAGCTTAGCAGCCCAGAAGCCCACCACGAGAGCCTGTCTGCTCCACCAGCACCGCAGAGCACTGCCGAAGCATTAGAGGGACCTGGAAACTGGGTCAACTTCGAATAAGTAGGAGCTGCAGAACGCACAGGCAAAGCAGGAGAGAGAGGGAAAGCTAAGGGACATTGATTTGAATTTTGGAAGTGGAAGGGAGAAATGTAGGCCATGCATATTTTAAAAAAATCCAGAGCTGGAGAAAAGGTTCTTTTTGAACATGTCAGCTGATTAGTCTTGACACCCGTGTCTGCCCTCAGCCTCTCGATCCCTGCCTTTTACCCTCAGGCTCTATTTCTAGGCTGTCAATTTTAGGTTTGAGCATTAGTAATGGTAGTATAGGAGAACTCATCATTTCTGTCTAGATCATTTATGACTCACTGGAAAGAGCAAACATGTGTTTGAAGACCAGAATTTATTCTCTATTTTGGAAATGGTTTTGTTTAATTGTTTGTGTGCAAAAATTCACTAACATAAAATTTTTACCATGTTTTTTTGCACATTACTATGGACATAGCATATCATTTCTTTTGGATATTTAATACCATAGTAATATTATTATTATTATTTATTTTAGTATATCTATTTTTTTTTATTATTAAATGTCTCATAAAAATGGATGGTTTGATATTTTTTGAATTTTTATAATATTTTTTATAAAAGAACATTGCCACTGCAAGAATATAAGGAATGATACTGAAGGAAGGTAATGTGAAAAGCTTAAAATAAATGGTCATCTAATTAAAGAATAATTAGAAAATTCCATGAAATTATTATGTATATTATGAAATTTTATGTAAATTATTTTTTTTGTTTTTATTTATTTATTTTAGATATATTATATTATATTTAAAATATATTTATTATTATATATATATAGTCTATATGCTTGGATAAACAGAAAATGAATAAAATGAAATAAAATATTTTTGTTGCTACTACTAGTAATAATAATTCTTTTTCTTCTTCTACTTCTTATTACTATATAAATAAGTAAAATAAATTAGTAAAATTAAATATTTGTAAATATAAATATATTCTAATTAAAATTAACATATTTAATTTCTGTGAATTAAAGTTGGTGGATCACTTAAAATACCATGAGTTTCTTTTACATGACGACACTGCTACAAGGTTCAGCTAGTTCATGCATTAAAACCCAAGCCCTGCAGTAAAATGCACCTTGCTGAGAAGAGGAAATGCTCTTTCTCCTCTCGCGTGCCTCTTTATGGCTGTAAGTCAGTCCATGCGACTGCCGCTCTGGTTTGTAAGGGTCAGTTGAGAGCAACTCAGTTGTACTACTTCTAAAGTAGAAGCAACTTTTATTAGGTCAGCAGGCCCACTCAGGCTCTTTGAGGTGTATCTTGTTATTCTCACATGGTTTTGAGAAGGAAAATCATGTATAACAAGTTCATTTTAGAGGCCTGATGTACCTGGTATGCTGCTGACACCAGAATGATACGATGTTCTGTTGGACAAAGTCCACAGTCTGTGATTTAGTGAGGGTGATTACAGCCGGTTAAGGGGGAATAAAGCAGAGTGTATGAACATCTTATCTCAAAGTAGATTCCTGCTGGGCATTTGACACAAATATGAGACATTCCTATGTCAGGTGTGTTTTTTGATTAGCGGCATAGTCCTAAAAAAGTTTAAAATGGAACACAATTTCAGAATGTTACATCTGGAGTCTAATTGGTTCACTCAGTGAATTGGCATTATTGACATAATAATTGGCTTTATGGTAAAATGATTATTATTATTGTAGTATTTTATATATACATATACATGCATTTAATATATATATTTAATATATATATATATATTTACACATACACTGTATATATTACATTATAGTGTGTGTGTATGTACCTTTTTTTTTATTAAATTAACTTTTTTTTCATTTAGTTTTTATAGTCTCTATGCCAGATGTTTTTGGCAAAATCAATAATTTCCATTGGATTTTGCTGGATTAAAAAATTCTGTGTGTGAACGAAAAATTGCAAACATTTTGAAAGATTTTGTCAACGAAAATTTTGAAGTTTGAAGTGACTTCTATCTGAGCTGTGCTTTTATACATTTCTAAACCATTCACAACCAGCAATGCCTTTTTTTCCTGTAAGATTTATCTGAATCTACACTAATGTGCCTACACCTTAAGACTAGGTTATCCATGTCACAAATTGTGGTCCGGTTTTGAAAATTGATTTTAACATTTGAAAAACAGATCATTTAGAGAATGACTCCTTAAACAAACTGCCATGTACCCACAGTCACTGTGCCAGCCCACCTCAATGTAATCCCAAGGCGAGTATGGAATGGAATGTGTGAGGACTGTAGGTTTGGCTACAGGCCGAGGGCCAGGGACTGACCCAGTACTCTAGGGTGTGGTGACCACATGATTACACCATCCGGGGGGATGTTTACCCCACTCACACACCACAGAGCCTCCTTATTGTGGCTCATCAATCTCTGCCACTAGCCACACCACACCACCAAAGCCTTTCTCGGTAGAGCGTGCGGTCACAGCTTCTTTTTTTTTTGTCAGTCCCATTTTATGACGACCCATTTTACACTATATTACCCATGCAAAATATTTCATTGATTCATGTCTGTGCTTTGTGTATTTGGGATGTTAAGTTAACCACATTTCATCTTTATTTAGACTACCTAGCCAAGCATGGACGGCTGAGTGAACCAGAGGCACGACGCAAGTTCTGGCAAATTCTGTCTGCTGTTGAGTACTGCCACAATCGAAACATCGTTCACCGGGACTTGAAGGCGGAGAATCTGCTGCTAGATGGACACATGAACATCAAGATTGCTGGTAAAGGCTGTCACCGTTACATCATCATCAACATATTGATACGTAGTCTTTGGTACATTGGTGTTGATATTGAATTGTTATAAAATATAAAATAGCTGTTTTATATTATTTTATATGTTAAATATACTTGTATCAATTATATTATATACACATTTATTAATTACATGTTTTAGTTATATATTACGTAATTGTTTTGTATAATTTATTAAATATAATACAACAAATGTTCAATTAAATAGCTTACTCGTTTTACTTATGCTTTTTATTTATGCAATTGGGAGCACAAATAAAAAGCATAACTAAGAAAAAAACAGTTGTTTGTGTGTTTGCTTTTACCGACACTTAAGTGGAAGCTCTGGATTGTAAAGTTAAACATTATTTAAGTTTGTAGCACCTATATACACCAAACTGAGCTGAAAGTTGGAGTCAGAAAGGTTTGGAATTTCCCTTGCCTTAGAAGATTTTCACCTACATTTGAGATTTTACCATAGTTAATTAAAGGGTGTGATGGGCAATTTATTCATCAAAGCTGTACCGCTCAGGATGATGACTCAGTCGGTGGAGCCATAACTTGCGTCAAGAGCACGCAGGTGCTTTCTGTGCCGAGCTATACATCCAGACTAAGGTTCATTTGAGCAATCAAGAGGTTACTGACTATAAAGTGAGCTAGGCTTTGAGCATCCAGCGAAAAGACAAGCTTCCCACACACATATGTGCGCACATATGCAGACCAAACATTGTCAGTCAACCTGTTCTCTGCCCAAAACGCCACTATCATGTTAGTAGATTATAATGTTTGGCACAGCAAGGAATGCAGAGGCCAGTCAGAGAGGAGTGTCCCGGAAGGCTTTGTTAAAGGTCCTTTTTTCTTTTAGCCTTCACACTGATTCACAGTCAGGCTTTCAGAAGATGGCTGAAGCTGGGTCATTCAAAGAAAGGTCATCCGCTTTTCATGTTCCCCTTCAAACATTTATGTGATTACATCATGACTAGATGAAGGCAGTGAAACTCTAATCTGTAAACCATGAATACATATTTCTATATTATACAAGCAAAATATGTTTCATTTTACAGTTGTTTTGTATTGTGCTTACATGGCGTATTCAGTTTTCAAAGCATGAAGCAAGAGAAGAATGCAAATATTTTCCCATAAATCATGTTGAAAGAGCAAACCTGTGGGAGTGAGAGACTTCCTGGGGGTGGGCAATGATTGGGAAACCGTATGAAAATTGTTAGGATTGGATCCCCAGAGATCTTTATACAATCAGCTTCCAGTACCAGTCCAATGCACAGCTTGGTTACGTACAGTATGTCCACTGCATAACCAAATTATGAGAGCCATGGCTATTGACCTCAATAAAAGCTTTTATTTAAAGCAACAAAAAGATCAGCTCTGCCTGTAAATATGGCACTAGCAACTGTTTTCCAAGCCGCAGGAGGTAAGCTCCAGGGCCGGATGAGATTGAGTGATTCCTGTATTGAATGTTGAGGCTCTCTCCTGCAATGTCTGCCGCTGGACTGCTTAGAGCATTGACGTCAATTCCTCCTGCTCAGCATTCAGCTCATGAAGTGGGTCAGCTCAACTGATATGGACTCATCATACTGGCTTCTTACATCACAGACACAATGTAAAATGAACATAGCTGCTTTTTTATCTGTCTCTTAAGGTTTACTTTTTGTATTATGAGGCCCCTGAAGCTCAAATTGTAGAGTAGTCTTAATACTCACTGGAATTAAAATAAAATCAGAAGATTTAAAATTCCAGTGACAATTTCACCCTGAATTTGCTAAACCCCTGTAACGAAGGGGGATCCAATTGCAAAGCTTTATTGGAAAACATGATCATACAGGCAGGGTCAGACATCAGCAAACAGAAATGGTGGAGGGCAGAACATAAGGATAGTCCTGAGGGATAGCGAGGGTCTGTCGATCGGCAAAACTACATCAGTGGGAGCAAGAAGGGGCAAAAATCCAGAAGCACAGTAGATGTCAGTAGATGCAGAATAATAAACAGGAAAGGCAGGACGAGGACTCAAAAAAAGTGTATGTATATCTATAATACACACTGTCTTTGACTTGGTAGTGGTGGCCTTTGTATCTAATCTCTGAGCACTTTGTAAAGCTCATCCAACCCATTGAAGTCAGAGTGAGGTGGTGATGACTGTTTCCATCTTCAGGGTTTGCACGGCATGATCCACTAAGCCCTATTACAGATGCTGCTCAGGCTGTGTTCTGGCTTAGCGACCCTCTATTCCTCCTTTTGCTTGCAGCATACCATCATATATAACACTTAGACGTACTGTAGTGTGGTACTGTATAATGCCAATTTAGTCACATAGGAATTTTAAGTGACCTTACGTAGTGTAGTCTGATCTTTTCTCATAATTTACACAACGTTACAGCTTGTTAGTCAAAGTATAAATCAAGTCACTTTCTTTCTTTCATGAAGACTGCATGAGAAATAGCTTTCAGCACAGTTTTGATGTATTTCCTATTGAAACAAGAATTCAAGAGGAGACATTCCGAAGGGTTTGTGTCTTTTATAAAATAAATAAATATTAGTTAGTCACAGCCGTAAACATTATCCATATTAAATGCTTGTATCTAGAATTAATTTTTAGGAGAATTATATAGCATATAGGTGACGCAAAAAAATGGGATCTAAAATATTGTAAAACGCTATTATATTAAGATTGCAGTCTGACTGTACTGCAGGCAAAATTACACACTAATGGCAAAGATTGCATGGAAATTTTTGGTAATGGCCTCTCAATGAGTACAGCACTAATATTAGTCATTAAAGCAGAAAGAAGTAGGCTGCAGACGTTCTGAAAGCTTCAAGGATGTGTGGAGGAAATGTGTTTTTGGCTTAGGTTATTAGAGAAGGATGTTTTTGTAATGTCTGTACTTTCAGAATCATGGGTAATTTAAGGTAAACTTTACACCTCTGGTTCATCAGTAAACTGATTTCGCACAGAAATTATGGTATGCAAGTGGAAAGATATTCTATTTCCCAACTCTTGACATTTGATGACAAATGATTTACAGGATCCATTATTCATTTTTTGCCACACTTGCCAAAAGTGGGTAAATTGAGAAAATCTGACTGCCATAAATATGACTCACCAGTCATAAACCTGTGTTTTATAAATATTTTATTCATATAAGCATCTGGAATTTTAAAGTTAAGACTTCTAGTCCTGGAAAAGTCATGAAAAATGTAAACCGTCTTTTAGAAGTCAGAAATAAGTATGTGTGTGTGTGTATATATATATATATCCAGCATAGATACATTAAACTGATTAGTACAGATATTAAAACCATTTATAATGTTACAAAAAAAATAAATGCTTGTCTTTTCAACTCTCTTTTCATGACACATCAAAGATGTACATGATGGGAGTTACTGTTTTTATTGCATTTTTTAAAAATCCTTCCAAACCTAAATTTTTGAACAGGTGTAATTTATTAAATCGCCTTATGAGAATGCGAGTAGGATTTTTATTTATTTATTTATTTATTTTTATTAAGTTTTTAAACACATTGGTTACAAATGACTGGAAAAGTTGACCAGTCACTAGGTATGGGAGCCTGGGTATAAAATCAATATTGAAATGAAACCTTGCTGTTTATCGTTCCCCTAAAGCTGAAATGTGATCTTTATCCCAGTCACAGCAAACCCTGTTAGTTTTATTCTTTCTCACCTTTCTCTTTTTTTTTTTTTTTGTCCTTGCAGATTTTGGCTTTGGAAATTTCTTCCAGCCAGGAAAGCCCCTAGCCACATGGTGCGGGAGTCCTCCATATGCAGCCCCGGAGGTGTTTGAGGGACAGCAGTATGAGGGACCACAGCTGGACATCTGGGTAATGCTGCTCTATGCTGATGTGACTATCCTGTGTATCCATGCAGGTTCACACCGTGTGTTTAACAGTAAATGATTAGTAAGTCAGCTGACTGTTGTTTGTGTTACCACGTATTCAACCTACCACCTATTAAGAACTTGGCTGACGTCAAAGCGTAAACCAAACACCCTGCGGTCTGTGTGAGAGAGATAGAGATCAGATCATGTGAAAGCTCTCTTTTTACTGCCATTGAAAAAAAGAGTTTGTCCAAAAGTGAAAATCATTTACTTACCCTCAAGTTGCTTCCCAATCCATAGACAGCATGCTCCTATCCAATAAGAAAAGAACAGCTATAACATTCTGCTAAACATCATCTTTTGTTTTCCACAAGAAAGAAAGGAACTCCTACAAAATTAAAACTTACCTGAGACTGAATAAACATTCATTTTTAGGGTGATCTATCTCTTGTGTGCACCTGCACATTTGCACGTGGTAATCGTGTTATTCACCACTGAGCTGACGCTGTGTGTGTGTTCCTGCAGAGTATGGGGGTGGTTCTATACGTGCTGGTGTGTGGCGCCCTGCCCTTCGATGGCCCCTCTCTCCCCGTCCTGCGGCAGCGTGTTCTGGAGGGCCGTTTCCGTATCCCTTACTTCATGACAGAAGGTGAGACGCTCTCATAGCACACGAAAGCTGCCACTTGGAGAGTTTTCTGGCAGCAGTTGCTGTTTTTTCATGAAATTCAAGCCTGGTCAATTAAAACATTCCATAAGTGCTTGGCTACAGTTTGTGTGTGTCTGGACTGTATAAAGAGGAAGGGCTCTAACTGCTCCGAGACGTTTAGCAGTAGAACATGAAATGAGTCATGATGATCCACTAGTTGATTAGTCACCCTGTAACCGCCTAGTGTACTAATGAGGTCAACTGGTAGGGATGGCAGGGATATTACAATTCTGGTTTATACCAACAACAAAAAAATATTTATTTTTTTATTTTATTGATAAGCCAGTTGAGTGCAATTACATACAATTAATTTTAAACGCTACAAGCATTATATGTACATATTAAAATGGATATTCATTTTGAGATTACATTTAATAGTGTTATTAAATGATTTTCAAAGATTAATTTGCAACGTGAGATGTTAAGACGTTTGGGTTGAGTAAGATTTATTATGTTTTTGAAAGAAGTCTCTTATGCTCACTTAAACTGCATTTATTTGCAGTTATTGTGAAATATGAATATATTCCAAATATATATACCAAATATTTCTATTCAAATATATTTTAAAATGCAATTTATTCCTGTGATGCAATATTTTCAGCAGCATTTCTCCAGTGTTTAGAGTCATATGATTCTTCGGAAATCATTGCTAAAGTTGATCTGGAGCTTAAAAAAAACATTGCTAATGGCTATTATACATATTGAAAACAGTTGTGCATAATATTTCTATGGTGCATATAAAGTTAAAAGAACAATATTTATTATAAAGTTTTTACTGATAATTTTGATCGATTAAATATACCCTTGCTGAATAAAATTACTTTATTTTAAAATAAAAAAATAATCTTACTGACAAAAATTATTGAACAGTAGATTAAAAATAAAATCAGGGAAATTAGCAATTAATAAATAATTGATGGAATTATTAAATTAGTCCACTTCCTGTTAATACTGCTATGCTATGCATCCCTGACCCTTAATTATTACAGGACTTTATGTAGACAGGAAGTACAGAGAGAGAGAGAGGGTGGGATCAGGAAAGGTCCATGAGCCGGGACTCAAGCTGCCTAAAGCACAACAACATGTGTTGTCAGCGTGCTGCCCGCGAGGCTATTGGTGCTCATTGAAATTCATTTTTAGTTTATATTCTGCATGGATTCCACCATTGTGTATTTTATAGTGCATCACGTCATAGATAGTATTTTGAAAGTACATCTCACCAGCTGAATTAACCAACCAAGTAAAGGCCCCTGAAGAAACTCATCCAATCAGGGTCAGGTGAACCAGAAAGCCAATCGAATTACACAGGGCTTCCTTAAAACTGATTAGTCCACTAGTTGTTAACCCACCCACTTTAAAATGAGTGACCCATGCTGAATAAAATCACAGCAGTCAACATCTACTCGTCTACAACATCTACTCAACATCTACACTCAGTTTACAGACAGAATAACACAAGCCACAAAGGCCAAGATTGTGATCGAGATGGAAAGGAGGGCAGGAGAGATAAAGTAAGAGGGCAACAGGTGAGAGCAAGACCGTTCAGACTATCCTCACTGGCAGCGAGCCAGTTCAGGGCAGACTCTGAGAGAGGGAGGGCAGTGGGCCGCTCTTGACGTAAGAATCAGAATGTCACAGTCGTTTATTCTACACAAGCTTTGCTCGCTGTGATTAAGCATGGATCATGTAACCCGAGGAAGAGTGAACACATGTTAACCTACCGGTCTTGGAGGGGGCCAGTGGTAGGGGTCAGTTGACTTTGTTCAAGACATTTAAACAATTAAGACTTTTACTGTATAACCCAAGCCCTTACAGGTCTCTAAGAAGCTGAGCGTTACTCCTTAAATGAGAAGAACAGCATGTGCTTTTCCTTTACATTTCCTTTTCAAATGCTCTCATCACACAGGATTTCACCTCTATGGAGTATCAACCCCCCCTCAGCTTGCTCTTAGCACACACTACATGCTACACACTACGCCTCACAGTGAATATAGCACACGCACCGTTGGGAAAGATTATGAGCACCTGGTGTGTTATACAGGGAATTTTGGCTTACTTTCCTGTGAAGGAGAAGTACTTATCCAGAATTATCCTGGTAGTTTTAATAAGGACTCAAGACGATGGAACATTCAGGAACTTGCCCAGGAATAGCATTATCTTCTATAACATGTACTGAAGGACAAATGTCAAAAAAGACAGTATTTGTCTCTAAAGTAAAATCAAATTATGGATAAGGAAGACACTTAGGCATTTGGGTTTCGCTGCAGATTAGGAAAATGTGTTAAATTAATTACTGAGACATTAATTCCTTGCCCAATGTCATTCCAAACTGGAACTCTTAGGAACACAAATGAAAATTTTCTTGGTGAAATCTGAGAGCTTTCTGACCCTTCATAGAAGGCAAACATAAAATACTACCACGATTAAGGCACAGAAATGTAGCAAGGAGATTGTGACATCAGGGGTTCATCCGTAAGGTTTCAAAGCAGTGAGAATACTGCGCAAAGAAGACGTTCAGTAGAAAGTGAGTGCATGCTAACGTGAACAATGCTCATTAGGCAAAAGACAGTAAAAGTAATTAATTTTTTTTTGTGCATAAAAAGTATTCTGGCTGGTTTGTAAAATTTTAGTTGAACTGATGTCACACAGATATTTTACTAGTGTCCTTACTACCTTTCTGTGCATTGATCATGGTAGTATCCTTGTGAGAGGTCAGAGAGCTCTCAGATTCCATCCAAAATATCTTTCTATGTGCTCTGAAGATAAACAAAGGTCTTGTTGTGTTTGGAACAACATGAAGGTGAGTAATTACAGGAATTTTTATTTTTGGGTGAACTATCTCTTGAACACGATAGTATAGGGACCAGTTCTTATTAACATGTTTATTATTAACATATTGGCTGTTTATTAGTATTTATAAATCACATATTCAGCATGACCAAATACTACAACCCTACCCAATACTTAAACTTAACAATTACCTTAATAACTATTAACTGGCTTAAGAACTTGAAATTAATTAAAAAATTGTTTTAAAGAATTAAAACAATGCAAAAACATTTGTTGCCATGACTTAATATATAGGTGTCACTAAAAATCAAAAGTATATATAAAAAAATGGATTGAGATGGTTCATTAAAAAAAGTAATTTTTTTTTTTAGCTTAGACATGTCCCTAAATGTACAGAGGTAAAACAAATGTACGCATCTGATCCTCCTCTGATACTGGGGTCTTTAACATGTTAAAGTTGACAATACTTCTAAAACAATGTTCTGTGGGCTAAACTTGAACTTTTTGGATAAATATAAACATATTTGTGTTCAGGGAAAACAAAGCACTGCATACCAATACCAAAACATCATTCTTACCATGATTGAAGAGGTGAAATGGTGTTGAGCTGCTTTGAACAGCCAAGATCAATGAACTCCAAGAGGAAACAAGACTATACAGCAGCTGTGTAAGATCTTAAACTCAAAGACGTTGGGCCATGTTCCATGATTCAAAACAGTTTGTTAAAAAATGACTCAGACACTCTGTGTTTTAGGTTTTTAAAATTCTAGTCCTGGGCTTGAAGGGATAGTTTACGTAAAAATGAAAATTCAATTTTCTCACCCTTGTGTTGTTCCAAAACTTTTTTTTTCCCTCTGTGGAATAAATTATGTTGGCAAACAAATAGCTTTTGTTCCCATTGATTTTTTGTTCATATAATAGTCAAAGGAGCAAAACCTGTCACCAACATTCTTCAAAATAATTTGTTCCATCTAATAAGAAAGTAAGTCAGACTGGTAGTTTCTGAGGAGTACCTTAAATAACCAAATTTTCATTTTTAATTATAAAAACTGTCCTCAATTTCATATCTTTAAAGCACATGGTGATTTCAAAAGTTAAAAAACATCAGTATCACTATATTATATCAGCATGCATCTGAAGAACCATTCATCCTAGAATCAAGGTTCACAAACTGTTCCTCGCAGCTGTATTTATGCATATGATTTCTGCATGAATATGGTAATAAGATTCTCTGATTCCCGCTGCTGAAATGAGGGAGCCGTCGGGAGGAGGATGTTTCCAGTGAGACATCCCACTGTGTACCAGCACAAGGAGGATTACTGTAGCAATGCGACTCCCTGTTTGCTCTCCAGCAAAACCTACATGCAGCAGATTAACAGGATGAGTGAGTCTTGAATAAAAGGGTCAGCAGCGAGATGCAAAGGGGCATTGAGAACGCCCACATCACCACCAGTTTCATTCAGCCTAGCTGAGTCAGACATGGTCAACAGTCAAGGGCACAGGGACAGACAAAAGGCCTTGTGCATTCTTGGGTGAGATAATGTGTTTTGGGTTTGTTAGTCAGGCAGTGCAGTGTTTTTTAGCTGTAGACAGACTGTTCCACAAATCTTGTCCCAAGCATTGCCCAGTACAGGATGTCACCACTTCTGAGTGTACTGTGTGTCTCAGATGCAGCAGTGTTTACTGTGAAGCAAACACACTGTGACCTTTTCAGGTTGAGATTGTACAGAGCCACTCAGTTCTCACCGCTGAGACAAGCACAGAACTTTCTCTCTCCTCCCAAAATTATGATAATACTTGACTAATAATAATAATAGTTTACTGTTAAGTGTTATCAGAAGAAACAGTTCCTTGGCCAAGTAAACTGTAGGCTGTTTGGGTTTAGCAAAGCAACATAGTAACTTGGTGCATATGCTGTCACGTGTATTTAGGAATATTTTACAATACGGTTTGAATCATTGCAGTACATTTGCAATGGCTATAAATGTTTTATTTGTGCCAAAAAGCTGCATTTTGTTTGTGGAAACTATCATATCTTTTTTAACTTTCAATTCATCAAATAATCCTAAAAAAATACGTTTAATTAATGATTTTAAATGCCTTTACAGTCACTTTTGATTAATCAAATGTGATTACTGTCCCTGTCCATGCTGGAAGCGCTGGGTTGAATAGAACCAGAAGGGTTATATTGGCAAGTGTTATGTTTATCTTTTTCTTTTCATCTTTTCCATGCAGACTGTGAGCATCTGATCAGGCGGATGTTGGTGTTAGACCCTTCCAAGCGTCTGTCTGTAGGACAAATAAAGGAACACAAGTGGATGGTGATGGAGGTGCCCGTGCAGCGGCCGATGTTATATCAGCAGACTGCAGAGGGGGAGGCTGGTGTGGGAGAATACAGTGAACAGGTGCTCCGGTTGATGCACAGCCTGGGCATTGACCAGCACAAAACTGTTGAGGTGAGACACTACACTAAGTTTAAGAAATTAAATTGCTCTCTAAACAGGTTTGACTAATTTAGCTCGTTTTTGATCATTTCTCCATCTGTTCTGCAGTCTCTTCAGAATAAGAGTTACAATCATTTTGCTGCTATCTACTACTTGCTGGTTGAGAGGCTAAAAGCCCACCGCTGCAGTTTCCCAGTGGAGCCCCGACTCGATGCTCGCCAGAGACGTCCCAGTACGATTGCAGAGCAGACTGTCGTCAAGGTATTGCTCTTCAAATTGCCTCTGAAAATGAAATGAACAGCAGTGTAAATACAGCGTTTGCCAAGCAGTTGACAGTTTCTGTTGGTGTATCTTTTTTTCTGCACTGTAGGCAAGCAGCACTGCTCCACAGGTGAGCCTCCTGCCTCAGAACGTACGTCTTCTGCGATCCCCAGCTGTGCCTCAAGCCTCTGCAGACTCCTTCACGTTCCCACAGTCCTCCTGTGCTACTGAACACAGCTTCATGGAGGAGGAGGTTGGGACTCCCAAAGTGAGTAAGAAATTAATAAGAGGTGGAATTTTGAGGAAATTAAGCTTTTGTTACTCTGTTTACACTGTTGCATACATTTTGATTGCCAATAACATCGTTAGATGAAATGGAGACCAAGAACCAATGTCAAAAAATACTTTTTTGGTAAAGGGCAACATTTTTCCACTATAGTTTTTTTAAGGGGTGGATGGATGACCAAAGACAGATAGATAAATAAATGGATGGATCATAAATAGATGGATGGATAAAAGATGGATGGATGGACCAAAAACAGATGGATGAATGCATCTAAGATAGATGGATGGAAGGACCAAAACAGACAGACGAATGAATTGATGGTTTAAAGATAGATCAAAGATAGATGGATAGATAAAAGATGGATGGATGATAGATAGATGAATGGATAGATGGATGGACCAAAAAAAGATGAATGAATGGATGGATGGATGAAAGATAGATCATAGATAGATGGATAGATAAAAGATGGATAGATGATAGATAGATGAATGGATGGATGATAGATAGATAGATGAATGGATAGATGGATGGACCAAAAACAGATGGATGAATGGATGGATGGATTAAAGATAGATCATAGATAGATGGATAGATAAAAGATGGATGGATGGACCAAAAACAGGTGGATGAATGGTTCAAAGATAGATGGATAGATAAAAGATGGATGGATGATAGATAGATAGATGAATGGATGGATGATAGATAGATAGATACATAGAGATAGATGGATGGATGGATGGATGGATGGATGGATGGACCAAAAACAGATAAATGAATGAATGGATGGATCATAGATAGATCATAGATAGATGGATAGATAAAAGATGGAGAGATAGACCAAAACCAGATGGAAGAATGGATCAAAGATAGATGGAGGAATGAATGATGGACCTTAAACAGATGAGTGGATGGACCAAAAACAGATGGATGGATGGATCATAGATAGATATTCTAAATAATATATATATATATATATATAGGCTAAAAAAAGTAAGAAGAATTTTGTTCTCATGTATTAATTTTTTTTTTTTTTTCTTACGTTTCTCGCATTGTCTACCACATATGCATTTTGACAAAATCCCCCATAATCCCATTCTCGGGGGTGTTGATTAGCACAAACAACATCTGTCATTGTGACAGAGTTGAATCTGACTGCTTCCCGCTGAGTGCTCTTGCACTCCTTCCCTACATTGCTGTTAAGCAACTTCAGTCCTTCCAAGGTCAGGCAGTGGGCCTGGCTGTTTGCTCAGGCCTCCTCATCACGCCCGCTCCCCGAGGAGCCTTTTGTTCAGAACCGTCCTGACAGACGGCCAGATCGGCTGCCAGCTTGGCATACAAAACAGGAATAACAGCACAGGAGCCGGCCAGCTCTGCCACTCTATCTCCTCACTAGAGCCCTAGTTACGCTGTCTTCATTTTTATCTGTCTGTCTCTCTCTGCTGTCTCTCTTGAGACAGTAATCTGCTCTCTTCGAGACTCTTCTTTCACACACATATTTTGTTTTAATTCCTTTTGCATCTATGAGGGAGAAGCTGTTTACTTTGATGGTTAGTCATTTTTGTGTCTGATGGTGAGGTGAGACATACACTGTGAGTGTGTTTCCCCTCGAGGCCGTCCACAGCTGTTTGGCTTACATAAGCGGGTCAGACTGCAGTCGTCTCTGGCAGTGACACACATTGGACGTGACAGCTGTCCATTCGCCAAGGCTTAGTTGTTCCACTCTTTCTTCTCTCTCTTTTACTCTCACATTCAAGCACACCACAAACTGTCTGGCTTTGTGTGCGCCGGTATTTTACCATCTTCGGAAATGTGGAGTTATTGCGCATTCATGGCTTTCATACTGAACATTGCATCAGCCAGTTCCTTTCTTGAACAATGTGTTCAATAAACAATTCCTCGCAAAATTCTTGTATTACTTCTATAGGTAAATATCACCTGTGTACATGTTTGGGTTTGGTTTCACAGAGGAAATGGATGCAAAACTCAGTAGGAAGTAAATTATAAATTACATTTACCATATTTAAATAGGATATTTAATGCAGTTTTTGTTTTATTATGTGTTTTGTAATATATATATAATATAATTGTAAGTTTTTTTTTCCAGTATGTTTATTTAGTTTTAGTAAATTTTTTAATTAAAGCTGAAAAATGTTGCTTTGGCAAGTTTTCTTACATTTTCTTAAGATTTTAAATTTAGTTTTAGCTATCATTAATAACCCTGGTTTTATTCTTCATATTTTTCCATAAATTGATTAGGTAAAAAAAAATAGCTTGTGATTGTAGTGTGGACAGGAGAACTTAACATTAACAAAAAATAAAACTTTACAAAAGGATGACAAATTTTGCACAAATAATGTCTGATTTATCCAAAAACTCTGCATATTAAGATGACATCATTTTAGTTCTGAAAATGACACTTTCCCTTTAACATCAGAGGAATTGTGACTTTCTTCAATATGAGATGTTTAAAATATAAAGCTTGATCTCAAAGAGTATGGCACAACTCGTGGCAGGGAGGGGACAGTTGGGATTACATAATTTGTTCTGAGTTTTTATAATCACACTGTTTGTGTGTGAATAACAAAGGGGCTGGGCAAAGTGATCGACTGAAATGTGAAAAAGAGAGAGTGATAGAAGGAAAGAAGAAAAAGAGAGGATCTGGAGCTGTTCTTTAACTGTGTGTTGGGATAACAGCATTCCTGGCCCAGCATGCTGCAGGAAACTCAACTCATCCAGATGATCCATGTCGGTTGAGTGTGTGTGTTTGATGGCATGTCTCCGTGTACTCCGTCTGCATGAGGCTCTGACGGCCCTCTCAGCCAAAACACACTTCCTGTCCCTGCATTCCAGACTTCCACCCCCTCCTCTCCAGCTCACTCATTCGTTTGAGCGAAAAGCAAGAGTGAAAGAGAGGGAGAAAAAAGGGAGAGAGACTGCAGTGCTTTTGTTTACTCTCACTCCTTCCCCAAATCATTAGGGAATGTGTTCATGAAGTTCGGCCTGTCAACGCAAAGCATGTTAAAGTTTGTGTGTGGTGCTGACTGAGTGGAATTGTGCCTCAGGACTGTGAGTGACTTATGAGGGCTGATGGGAGATTAGAACTTGTTCTTGGGAAATACAATGCTTGAAGGCATGTTGGTGAAATGTCTTATCTTCATAGCGGTGTAAAAGTGAGTTCATCCAAAGACAAAAAAACATCCTAAAAGCCTGTCATCTCCCAAATCTTTTAAAGCAAATTACTAAATTGCATATACGTATATTACATTTCCACTTCAGAGTAATAAAGAGATTGACACTGTGAAAATTGTGTCATTAATTACTCACCCTCATGACATTCAAAATATTTCCCAGTTTTTTATCTCACAATTTATTTGAAAATTAAGTTTCTCTCAAGAATCTCACAATTGTGACTTTATTTCTTGCAAATGCAATTAAATTAGATTCAACTTAAATATTTTAATATCTCTAAATTATGAATTTAGTTTCCAACTGTGCTTTTTACCTCACAATATGACTTTATATGGCAACCATGGCAACTTCAGTTCTCAGAAATATGGCTATATTTCACCTAATTGTACACAAGTCACAATACGACGTATTGTTTAGCAAAATGAGTATATCTCACATTTTTGCTTTATTTCTAATAGCTGAACTAATTCTAGGAAATGTGACTTTATAGTTTCAGGTTACCTTTTTCTTACAGTGCGACTATACTGGCACATATTATCTTATATGACTTATCATAATTGCGACTTTATGTCTCACAATTGTGGGTATATAATTTACATTATGACTTACTGCTGTATTTTGCCCTGTTAATATCCTACAGTTGTTACTTTGTTTCTGGTATTTGGGAATATATTTCTTGTATATTTCTTGTAATTCCAATTACATTCTATTCTATCACAATTGCACCTTCTATTTCACAGTTGTAACTTATTTTTGCATTTTGCCTAATTGTAACTATAAAACTTATTTAATATCTTGTGTTGTGACTTTGAATTAATGAATTAATGATTTCAGGTCTTCTAGAAAAGCTTTCCAATATATTTCCCTCCAAAAAAACATTTCATTTAAAGATCTGTACATTGTATTTCAGGTCAACGGCTGCATGCTGGACCCCCTGCCTCCTGTGGCTGTTCGCAAAACAAGCGCCTCGTCCCCTAGTAATATGATGGAGACTTCTATAGATGAGGGCATCGAGACGGAGGAGCTTGACAATGAGGACGATCATACTCATGTCTTCAATGCCTATCAGACGGCCCGCTTTGGTCAGCGCAGACACACGCTGTCTGAGGTCACTAACCAGCCAGGAATCATTACCAGTGGAGGTGGGTGTGGATTAGGAGTAGCCACAAGGTTATGGGTTTTATTAGTATCAGTCTGGATAAAAATTGCAATGAAATCACAATAATCTATTTCAGACGTCTTAAGACTAAATCTCTTTCTTTACCCAGGTAAACTGTTCAGCGTGGGTCATAACCCCTCTCTGGGTAGCGTGGACTCAGAGTACGACATGGGTTCCATGCACAGTGACCTTAGTCTGCTGGAGGACACACCGTCTCTTAATGAGGTAGTCCTGGCCAACACACCCGTCACCCGCCTGACTCCACCCTTTATGAACGCTCGGCCCGCTAACCCAGCCATGCAGGCGCTGAGCGCCCAGAGGAGAGAGACACACAACCGCTCTCCCATCAGCTTCCGCGAGGGCCGCAGGGCATCAGACACCTCACTCACACAAGGTGAGCAGCATTCTGTGACATTATACAGTATCATTCAAAAGTAATTAATACTTGTGTTTTGCAAGGTTGCATTGAAAATGTACAGTAACACTGTTTCCACAAAAATGTTAAGCAGAGCACATTAGAATGTTAAAAAGATTTCTAAAGGGCCATGTGATATGCTAATACATTCTAATAAATAAAATTATAATAACTTGAAATAAAAAAAAAATTATAAATTAAGTGGACAATTTTCAATATCAATATTCAATTCAAGATTCAATATCTCTTCCTTCTCTTTCTCTCACATTTACTGTTATTTTCACACCGTCTCTCCCTGTTTCTTTCTTGTTTTCCTCTAAATGCACCACCCCCTGTCAGATGATTCATTGAGTGAATCAGAGAGTGCTTTGAAGATCAGGCCAACTCAGTCCTATTGAGTTCTCTCATCCTGTGGCCTGAATAATTACCCTTAATCACTGGAAGCCCTAAAATAACCTGAGAATCCTTTTTTCAACCCTCTTCCGTTCAGCAGCAGAGAAATCAAGAGCCACTAAACAGTATTTTAATGTGCACTTGAGCGATGAATAAAGCATTTGCAGCCTGCCTGATCATATTTTCTCCTGAAATAGACTGATCAGCTACGTTAAGTGAGGTCACGTGGTAGAACCACACTGGAGCAGTCAGAGGTAGCATGGGCCTGAGGGAATGAGTCACTTCTTGTTTTCTGACACTCCCATGTAAAAATTCATGACCACACATGGATGCTGACACTGGGGGTGGAACATCATCTTATGATCTCGAAGTCATTTAGAAATAACACTATTAATATTTATAATCTTATTCCTCTCTTCATGTAGGCTTGGTGGCCTTTAGACAGCACCTACAGAATCTGGCGCGGACCAAAGGTATCCTGGAGCTAAATAAGGTGTATGAGCAGATGGGCTCTGGAGAAACCCCTTCCCTGGGGCTGCTGAGCCCTCAGGCCCATCCACATGAGTTATTGGATCCTGCACTACAGGTCAGTCCACCAGAGAAGCTACTAGAAATCTTCAGATCAGATTTGAGTAGCCTTTACAATCAGGAATGACAAATGCAGAAGTTTTAAACTCAGAGGAGGTCTGCAGGGGGAAAAGGCTAAGAGCAAGTTAAAATAGTAACTACATATGTTGATGTTTGTTTTTAATTTGATGATATAACTTCGAAGTTATAGAAATATAATTTCACTCTGCTTAAACGACTGGTCAAATATTCCCAAAAGTCCCAGTTAAAAAACATATTAAACAGATCTGAATTTATGTAAAAAACATGAACAGACCTATCTATTTTTTTATATAAGAGAAACCAGCATTTTATAACAATTTCTAAAGGATCATGTTTGTTATTCTGGTAATATACGTTCTGTAAAGTAAAATAAACAAAATGGATTGAAATGTATTCAAAACTAAAATCTATTATTTTATTGACGCTAATCCTAATATATATATATTATATATTGCATATTATGCATCAAATTCAATTAATTGGAGTCATGCTGGGATGTCCTGGGATTTCCATTTTTGGGAGATGAATTACTCCCCAGCACTGTGTGTTACTTTGGTTGGAAAGTATCAGAATGCCCTTACTTGAACTCTTCTACCCTTCTAACCTCCCCACTGACACACAGACAGCCCCTCTTATGTAATTACGGGAGAAGAAGCAGCCAATTGTCAGTTGTTTACTGTCCATCCGGTAAGACCCCTGAATGTGGCCATTGTTGAGTAACAGGGCTGGTGACTGGTGCCCAATGCTCTGATGCAGACTTACCAAAGACAGAGATTTAGTTTGAATCAATAAAGAAATACTTATGGGAATAACACGTAGGGATACCAAAGCAGGGCAGGCGCCAATGACAAGATGCACTTACTTGAAGGGCTTTAAATCGAGTTCATTTTACTAGGCTAGTATAGCTGAAAAGAGCAGTGAAAATGATCTTCCATTAGAGGCATGTGGCATTGTAAGGATTAGCTACTGGAGCAAACTGGCATGTTTTTCCCAGAATCCCTCTGGGTCAGCGGACAGCTATTCAGCCTTTTCATAACCGAGTAATGAATTCATGCATTTGAGTGCACAGCCATCAATGTGGCTGCCTAGCAAGGCACTGACATGTTTTCTGTGTGTATGTATGGTTTGTGCAGGAGGAAAGAGGTCACCAGCATGACATGGCTCTGTTCTCAGGTGGAACACACCCCGCACTGTTGTCAAGGAGACAGAGTCTGGAGCCGCAGTACCTCTCTCACAGAATACAGGTGATGAATCTCTATTTCTGCCATTATAATCTAAATAAAACCCATCTGAGATAATAAACAAATACAGCACATTTCCAAAGCCTCATGATTTATAAGGCCCCATATACACTGTCAGTAAAATCTCACCCAATTCCGTTTTTTATTTTTTGCTCATTTGTGGCACAGATCGGATCTGTTCTATGGCAGTGTAAACAGGAAAAAATGCATGCATTTGGATGTTTTGAGACTGGTTAAACAGTCGGTTACTAATAATAATTTATGACAAATATAACTTTTACTACTGCTTTATTTAATCTGGTGGAAGAACCACATAGCAAGATCTTACCAACCACCAAGAATACCCTAGAAACCACATAGCACCATGTGGGCAGTCACACACAATACTTTTTGTGAGTTATGTAGTAGTTTCTTGACATTTGCAGATAATTTAATTGATTATTTAGTACTCTAGCAGTTATCAAATGGACTCAAAGCTGATTCTCTGTTGTGTTATATCTCCTTCTCCATTTTCCATCCTCTTTCTGCTATCGTTATAAATAAAAGTGATAAAAGGCCACAAGTTCACTCTGTATTTCTGAAGATGTTCATGGCAGTGCAGAATGATTTCCACAGCTCTGCATTTCAAAATCCTTGACATAGTGTATCTCTCTACAGAAAGCCTCACTGATGGCCAACAGCCCCAGCAGCTGCCAGATGTTCTGCAAAGAAACTCCTCGCAGTCTGGAGCAGCAGCTGCAGGAACACAGGTACTAACGCTATATAGGGATGGATATTGTTAAGGTTTTAACTTTTATCGATACCACTTATCGATCCGGTATTCTTATCGGTGCTTTTTATTGTGTTTTTAATGTAACAAATTTGAATAATAAAAAAAACTAATTGAGAACAGAATTAACAACACTTTTTTTAATGTAAAATAATCTGTAGCCTAACAAACACCAATGTTTGAGCAAATATTACACAAACAAAACAAATGATTGTAAAACAAATAAATAAACACAACTATTTTTAAAAGAATGTACAGTGGTTACAGTTAGGTAGGCTACAAGAGGACTAACAGTTTTTAACTGCAGCTTTAACCAAAAAAATTACAAAATGCAGCCAAACAATCAGCTGCGGCTAATGTTTGTTTCATTAGAACACATTCACTAATGAGTTAATTGTGTTTGGGATTAAAAGTAATAAAAGTTTGGAACCTCTTGCAATGTACACTAAATAAAGTGAATGTATTTCATGACTACAAATAAATTTTTAGGAAAGCTCTGCTTTATATCTTAATGCATGAAATCAGTTCTTCTGTCAAATGCAGTTTAATAAGTAAAAACTGTCCTGATTCAGTGTCTGTGGTCAGATGAGATGTTGATACATAGGTTTATTGTCAGTGACATTATTCTATCATTATTTTCATAACTGGTTATATAAAAAGTCTCTCACCTCAGAAAAGCAAACTATCCTGTCCTGCCAGATGTTTATACCGTGTTTGTAGCATGCATAAATTTGCTTTGTTTTTATTTTCTAACTATGTTTATGTGTATATGAAAGAAAAGGTTCAAATATGATAGGTAACGATTATTTTGCAGTAAATAGGAAATGTATTTTTTTTTTGCAGAACCGTTAATGTCAGATATTATCAATACCTCGGTTTTTCATCATTTAGCACCAGTACCGATTAAGTACTGAGTTTCGGTCCCCATCCCTTACACTTTACTCCACTTTTCCTTGATGTCAAACCCTTTAACCCTGAAGCATGAATTTATTCGACTGCTGGCTTTAAAGGATTATTTCACCCAAAAATTTCAATGATTTACTCACCCTCAAGACATCCTAGCTGTGTTTGACTTTCTTCTTTCATACAAATCTAATCTTAGCAGGGCTCGAAATTAACTTTTTTATTTGGTAGCACTGGTGCTCCCAACTTCAAAAAGTTAGGAGCACCAGCAAAAAT
>JAUCNO010000191.1:7612490-7623329 GCA_032353835.1 Enteromius viviparus
GACTTGACGTGGAGCAACGCACATTCTCACGTTCATTTCATTGTTAGTAAATCTGAACGTGAGCGTGAAATCTGGCGCACGCACAGTTTTTGTGCGTACGCAGCGTTGATACATGAGGCCCCTGGTCTTTAGTGACTTACCAAGAGACAGTGCACAAACTCTGGGCCTCCAACCAAGACAGTGAAGCTCCCGAGCTGCTCAGCCAAGGCAAGGAGAACTTCATCCTCATCATATATGGTGTCTGCAGTTGAAGGGATGCCAGTTAGCTAACCGATATTTAGGCAACTAATACAAACCAAAAGCAAGCGTCCAAACAGACCAAAATCTTTAAAAGAACAAATGTCCAATAAACAACATGAAAATGGAAAAATCAAACAATTATCTTTCCAACATTTAGAACATAATAATTAGTGTTATATAACAAACATAAAACATAATTAATATATTAATAAGGGTTAGTTTCACCCAGATGTAAACAAGGCTGATTACGTCAAATAAGTTTGTGTATACGGTGTGTTTTAATGCTCTCTAAAATGATGGAAGATGTAAGTCAGAGGAGAAGAGTAAATTATGTTGGGGTTTTTTTGTGCAAAAAAGTATTCTAGCATCGCAAATCTGAAGTTGAGCCACTGATGTCACATGCACTGTTTTACCACGTTTCTGGATCTGGGATCATTTGTGTTGCGCTATGAAGGGACAAGCCACTCTCTGATATCACCAAAAATATCTTAATTTGTGTTCCAAAGATGAACAGAGGTCTTATGGGTTTGGAACAACATGACGGCGAGTAATCAATACCAAAAAATTTCATTTTGGGTGAACAACTGCTTTAAAGGATTGCATGTGAACTAACATAAAATAAAACTAAAACTGTTTTACAAACGCATGTTTTTTATCTTATAGCAAATGATTGATGCATTATATTTACGGCCTGGTGTAACCAAAATGTCTTGATCTTCTGATGAAACAAAAAACTAGTAACACATGAGGGTAGGGCTGCCCCCGACTAAAGATAATCCTAGTCGACTAACACTCCTGCATTTTAACGATTAGTCGAATAATCGTTTGTTTATGATATTAATAAAATAACTTGCGTATATGGAAGGAAAGGTACAGTCCAAGTTGAAGTATAACACTTCCATATGACAGAAAATGCTAAAGCATGATATTAGCGCATTCAAAATGAAAACCAAGTGCTTAAAACAGAATAGTAAAGCGTTTAAAGTATACAGAGCTTACAGACACGAAAATCAGTGGCCGGAATGTAGACTAATTATAACATAAAAACAGCAATCAGACTGCCTGTGCATTTTAATAATTTATTATCAAAAAAACAAACTGTAACAGTTATATGTCAAACAAACAAACAAACGAATAAAAAAAACAGTTTTGAATAAAATAAACTAAAACGGGGGCACGCAGGCTACGAGCCGGACAACGAGCTCCGTCCTAGCAGGGTTAAATCATTTGGACTCGGAGTCCGCTGTTTCCCCGGCTCGCCCCTGGACAGCACGTCAAAAACGCATATATTATTAGATTGAGGAAGCACGAACTCTCGAATATTGTTCAAAAGAAAAATGAACAAAAACGAACAATTTAATAAATGCACATGGCACATCGCAGAACAACAAAACTTAGAATAAAAAAAAGGCAAACAAATAAACAGCCTAAGTATTTGATTAATTTTTTAGAACAACTATATTTAAGACAAAATGTGGAACAAATAAGTTAATGAACACTATACAAAAATATCAGAGCAAAGCCGCCAAAAAAAAAAAAGGACGACGGATGAATCTTGACCTAAAACAACAAACATCAGACTAATTTTTCTAACAAAATAAAAAAAAAACTTTTGCATTATATAAAAACGAATAAATGAAAATAATATGCATTTATTTATTTGTATAGCCTACCCGTTATAAAAATACCCGTTTTTTAATAGCCTAACGGATAGCAAACAGAAACACTACAAAAAGGAAATTAAGCATTCTTATCTAAGCTTTCAATGCGATTTTATTTTTTTCATATTATGTGAGAGGAACACTAGCTTGTCCACATTGTTGGGAAGGGAGCTTCTCGACCTTTGAAAAGACGCGCTGGAGTGGATGTGGAAGGGATACAGTGCAGTGCGCTTCGTGCGCTTCAACTTCGCAGTCAACAATATGATGCAGCAAATGTTTGCCTGCAGAGTTTGCAAATAGCCTTTTTAATGATCCCACACTTTGGACTTTTTTCCTGACATAATTATTAGCATCAGCCAGACACCTCTCCGACAAGTGTGCTTTGGTATACCGCGAGGCACGAGAACGCGTTGATCTCTCGTTGATGTCATACACTGACTGAGCAGCCCCTGATTGCATAATTTCAACTGATTTTTTTTTGCGACTAACCGACTAATGAAAATGTATTCGACCAAGCCCTCTTCATATCGACTAACGTTTAGTCGACTATTTGGGGGCAGCCCTACATGAGGGACATCTCCAAATATTTAGTCCATTTAAACCCTTCAATCAATTGCAAATTAAAACACAAGAAATTTGCCAAAATACTCAATCACTAACATATAAAAAAATATGGATGGATATTTTCTGTAATACAAAAAAAAGGGCACTTAAATGTTTGAATATATTACTATGAAAATTAATTGACAGGCCAAGTAAATAACTGAAGTACTAGTACTTAAATAGCACTGAGAAGTCATGATTAACAAACAAAAGCAAAGATCTAAAGTTATATTGTTTAAAAAAAAAAAAAAACAGATAGTTCTTACCGGTAAGGAATGGCAGTAGTTCAGTCCGAGTTCTTTCCACACCCAGAGCCAGAGCAATAGTAGATAACTTCTTTATGCTGTTCAACCGCAACTGAAGATGTGCACAGTATAGCATTAACAGTCACAAATTATGCAATCCCCATGTCTTACGCTTACTGTTATGCTTCATTACATTATGCATAAAAAACCAGGTCAGTGGTTCTCTTCCATGGTACTGGAGGACAGCTTAACAGTTCTCCTTCATTAGTAAAGGCTTCAAGACCTGACCTGGGTGTGTCAGATGAAGACATCCTCTGCAGAGCCAGGATCGAGAAGCACTGACCTGGAAAAGACTAAATGAGTAGCATCCTAATGTACACGACTTAACCGTCCAGAAATGCGGCCAAGATAAATGCTGAGAATTAAACGGTCGATTTCAAGCTTATTACGCCCGGGTCCCACTTCTACCTTCAGGCTTTATGCTATGGATCAAATAGACATCTAAAAAAGTAATGCAAGTTGATTATATTCTGGAAACAACTACATGATAGAATATTGAGGAAAAAGTAAGGAGAAAAAATTAAATTTCTTTTGTAAACGAATCGCTAGCACGGTTAGCGGGCAGCGCTGGAAGATGCTAATAAAACGAGAATTTTTTAACACGTATGAATCAAACTCGAATTCTCTTATACTGGTGTCTACCTGAACGTCTTCATTTCTCAATTCATCGATTAAAACCGCGATGGGATAAAGCGAATCGTCTCCCTCTGCTCCTGCCATTTTAGACCTTGATGATGATCACTGCAGAGGCGTTGTGCTGCTTGACTTCCGCTCGCCGCGCGGGTTGATGGGAAAACACCCAACAAATTTAAAGTCCAATGAGCACAAAAAAAAAAAAAAAAAAGCAAAATGATAAAATGGTTTTAAAAACAAACCACATAATGCCGGTCAGTTATAATATTTTTTTTATATTACAATTATTTTTCAACATATAGTTTTTAGATTCATTTTTCAGACTCGTTTACAACATTTATTTTATTCCTCATACGTAAATTTTGAAACAATTCTGTACTTTAAAAACGTGAGCTGCTAACAATATAATAATAATAATGATATAGTTTCCACCCCCCCACACACACACACAAAAAAAAACAATAAAACCATCACAGAAATTATAATGTTTATTATTATTATTATTATTATTATTATTATTACAAAAATTACCAACCCTTCCTATTCCAAACTTTTAACCATTAAAAAAATGCTTTTTAAAGAAGGCAACCAAATACCAGTAGAGCCCCTTTCCATTAAAACCAGCACAACCAGTAACACCATTCTAACCAGTAACACCATTAAAACTCTGTGATGGTTTATATTGTTTGTTTGTTTTTCAGCTGGGGTTCATCTGAAGCACATAAACCCAAATCTATGTGGTAGAGGTCATGAGGAAACATGTTAACCAACACACAGATGCTTTGAAATTCACCTTTGAGGCAATGATTCACATTCATAAAAATGAACACTGTCAGGAAAGATTCAGAACACTTGGAATGTAGCGCATGAGTAATATGTGCTATTGTAGTATTTTTAGAATACTTTTATTGTGCTTTTGCACACTTCTGAGGTTTGAACATGCCAGTCCCAAAAACTTTGTTGCTGAACTGAGGAAAGAAAGAAATGATGAGTTTTAGAATAAAATGTGATCGAATGAAGACAGAATTTACATTTTTGTGTGAACCATCCTTTAAAAGTTCTTAAGCTAAGTTCTAGTCTTATTTATGCTATGCCACAAAACACACACACACACACACACACACAAAACCACAAACATCTATTTATACAAATATAAAATCTCGAGTTCTTTATGTTAACAAAGCTTTATTATTTCTGCCCATTCACACGATATCTAAACAGAAATATCAACAAATAAATATAAAATTTCCACAATCTGGTCACCCTGCGTTCATTTTAGTTCAGCATACGACCCTAAAGAGCATGCAGAGGGTGGCTGTCAGCTGTTAATAATCAAGTAGCTGGAGGCCACTCCGAATGACGTCAAGCATTCCTCCCTCACATCAGGCTCTCTCTGATCCAGCCCTGCTACAGATCGCCTGTATACTCTCTCCTCAGATGCCTTCTTCATATTTTCCACTCTGAGCTTATTAATGTTAGAACATGATTCCTGTACTCTCTCCTCAAAGGTCCAGGCCCCTCCAGGTGTGCGCAGACCACCCTTGGCCCTTGTTGTTTTTATAACATCAAGCTAAGCTCTTTTATGTGCACCACACTTTTAGGAACCACTGGGAAGGAGAAGATTCAGCCTTCACCCCCTACGCCCTTATCTCAAGGATAAACATGATCCTGGAGTACATGCATACATAAGCCTGTGTGCATAGTGTCGGTGTCTGTTTCACATATGGGAAAACTATAATACTTTATGCTATAGGCGTGCAGGGGTAATTGTGTTAAATTTTGGTTTTTGCAAATCTGTTCAGAATAAATTTAGCTAAAAATTTCTAATTTTGCCTCAAACATTTTGGACATGTAATAGTTAAATCAAAAATGTTGTTTCTTCATCGAAACATTTGGAGAAATATAGCATTACATCAATAAATCTATCAGAATGAGAGAGTTAAACACTGTTTGAGACACAATAATCCACAAGCAGGCCTAAATGTGATTAGTTGTCACGCTCAGGGAATACAGACAAGAGGGAATTAGATTCAGTTTGGTGAGTTTATTGGTGCACAAACAGAAATCGATCCTCAGCGGTTCAGTAATGGGTAAGGTGAACAATTTCAACATAAACAGGCAGTCTCCGCTGGTAAGTATAAGTGATAAGTTTTAAAACAGTCACAGAGCAGAGGGACAGGATTCAAACAGGTAAGTAACAGGTTGGTATACTTAGTCTTTATCGGGTGATTGCACAAAGTCCATATAGCCACGTTGCCTCAAGCCACCACAAGATTCAATCTGGAGCAGAACGATCCTTCAGACAGGTGAGTAAGCAGGTAGAGAAGGGTAGAACAGCGTCTAACCTCAAACTCAGCCATCGAGTCTCTGGCTGAGTGATCTCTTGTAGTATGTGGTTGATTGCAACAGTGGGTCATCCAGAAATTGTTCATAGGGGTGGCCAGATGGGGCCACTTAAAATCTTGGGGTGGCAAACCAAAACTATAAACCATAATTTCACAATTGTATTTACTGTTGTAGTAAACTGGCCTGTAGAAAAGTATCAGAAAAAGACTTAAGGAAACGTCTACTGCTATACTAGAGCGGCTTGCCTGGCTGGCTGTGAATTTGGGCTGAAAGTATTCATAACTGATACTACAGTACTACAATTAACACTGGCCAGTGGGGGGGCCAGTGGTCGGCCAGGGGCGGCCGACTGCATTTAGGTAACCATATAAATCCAGTTTGAGTTGTTACTGAAGACTGCAGTAAAATATTGATTTTTGACATATTGTTACAATATGTTGTAATACTGGTAGCACTAACATAACAATAAAGTAACAATTGTAAAATATGTTTATGGTTGCATTTTTGGTGTTGTTAATTTCACAATAACAATTAGTGATGTATAAGGTATGCATAATAGTAACCACAGAATATGATAAAAGTTTAAAATAGCTGCTTACATTGTTAAAACACACACACACACACATATATTATTTACTAATTACACATCTTTTGGACATTTTCATGTCTGGAAAATAAAAGTAATTGGGAATAAATGGGTCAAGTGAAGAAAGCGAAGTCAAGTTAAAGTTATTATAGTTAGTCAGTGTTTGTTACTGTTGTTATTAAAAATAATAGTGGTACAGTATATGTGTTTTCTTCATAAACAAACTTCTTTCAACAGATTTCATTACTTCTTAAATGTCATGAAAAGCACCATGAAAAGTAATTTGACAAAAGCCTCTGTCAGAATAATCTATTGCCATGCAAGTTGTTATACAATGTAATGTTACTAACTGTAGTTTCTCCAGTTTGCATTGTGAACTGCTCAACAGGACACCGAGGTGTTCAACTCCAGAGTCTCCTAGTTGATTTCCACTGAGGTCCAGCTCTCTCATGTGTGAAGGGTTTGATTTCAGAGCTGAAGTCAGGAAGAAACTCTGTTTCTCTGTAATACTGCATCTACACAGACTGAAGACAAGAGAAAAGTTTTTAGCCAAATGTCAAATTCTTTGTTTTCATTATCAGTCAGTCATCTAATAAAATAATAGACTTTAATCATGCTGTAACTGTTGCACAGTGCAATGTTACTAACTCTAGTTTTTCCAGCTTGCATTGTGAGTTCATCAGTAGATCACTGAGGTTAGTTGTTCCCAACTGGCCTAGTTCATTCCCACTCAAGGCCAGCTCTCTCAGATGTGATGACATGGATTTCAGAGCTGAAGTCAGAGATGAACAGTCCTCAGCTTTTATACCACAAGACCTTAACCTGCATTCAGAGAAATTAGATACATTAAACTACGAAAACATAATTTTTTTTGTTGTATGTGAATGTTCCTTACTTCAATCTCTCCAGTTTACAGCGTGAATCCTTCAGCACATCATACAATTTAGTCACTCTTTTGTGTTTAAGTACATTCCCACTGAGGTCCAGTTCTCTCAGGTGTGAAGGGTTTGATTTCAGAGCTGAAGTCAGGAAGACACACTGCTTCTCTTTGATGCTGCATTTACACAGACTGAAGACAAAAACAGAAAGGTCAATGGTTCAGATCAACTGACAACTGTCTAATAAATATAGCAACAGTAGACATTATTTTCTTAAAGTTTTGAATGCCAGAACCTGCTTTCTTTCTTCTTATTTTTTTAAAACTACAAACATAAATGGTTTTTGTCTGTTATTCATTGAAGCAGCAAATGTGAATCTCATAATATTTCTACACAACATATACACAACCAGAACATTTGATCAAATACTTAATTAATGAATTATTAGTACCTATTTAGACACCTACAGTATTATTAAAAGGTGACAGAAATGCAGATGCATTACATATGCAGTGATAGAGTTTAAATACTATAAACTGGGACTATGGTACAGTATAATGTTACTAACACTAGTTTTTCCAGTTTGCATTGTGGGTTCAACAGTAGATTGCTAATGTTTTCAAATCCAGAGTCTCCTAGTTTATTCTCGCTCAGGTCCAGCTCTCTCAGGTGTGATGGGTTTGATTTCAGAGCTGAATTCAGAGCAGAACAACCTTCATCTGTCACATCACAGCCTCTTAACCTACATTTTGAAGACAAATAAAGAGGGCTCATCTTTCTTTCACAAGATAACAAAATACTGTCACTTTATTAAAAAATGTTCAAAGTTATTTGAATTCTTGTATGTGAGCGTTACTGACTTCAATCTCTCCAGTTTACAGCGGAAATCCATCAGTAGATCACATATGTGCTTCACTCCTGTATTTTCTATTTTATTCCCACTGAGGTCCAGTTCTCTCAGGTGTGATGGGTTTGATTTCAGAGCTGAAGCCAGGATGAGACACTGCTTCTCTGTAATACTGCATCCACACATACTGAAGACAGAAAAAAAAAAAAAAGACAATGAATCAGATCTATGAAGGTCTTTCTATGAAGGTTTTGGGGAATTTGATATTTTGCCTGACGTGGACAGGTACACAGAGTAAGGACTACATATGTCCTCGTCATCATAGTGCAATGGCCTCAAACCCAATTGCTGGAAGGCCACTGCTCCAGTTTAGCTCCAACCAGCCCCAATCACACTTGTTTGAAAGTTTCTAGTGACCCTGAAGAGCTTGGTAATCTGAATCAGGTGTGCTTGATTAGGGTTGGAGCTAAACAGTGCAGAGCTGTGGCCCTCCATGATTTGAGTTTGAGACCAGTGCCGTAGTGCCTTTTTGTAGAATATCCACAAGACGTAAAATATGTACTTATGTCGGTCCAAATGCAACCCTTTAAATAGTACTGGGAAATAGCTTGCACAAAATCGTCTCAGTACTTTATTACTGTATGAAATCAGGGTCACTGGCAGGCTTTTGCTTGATCCCCGTCCCACCCCTCCCCATCATGACCCAGGTACTTTCACCCTCGCCAAAAAATTCTTGGGGAGGTCTCCTGCCGGTACCGACCCTGGGTCAACAGGTGTCTCTGGGAAAGAGTGGTCTGGGGACCATTTGGGACTGGATTCGGGGCTGGTACCCGCAAGAATTTTATACGGTACTGTACTTTTAGTTCTGAAACTAAAGCGGTGCAAAAGGCCCTATTGTGACACGTCTGGCTCAAACAAATGATAAAACAGTATTATCAAATACATATCAAATAATACAATCATCATCATACATCATAGTGTTGAGTTGACAGTGTTTATCCTGCAGTAGAGCAGCGATCTGCTTCATTCGTGTGTCTCCTAGTTCACGTCCACTCAGATTCATCTCTTTCAGGAGTAACGGGTTTTCATGCTGAACTTTTGTAACATATTGGCAGGCTTCCTCTGCAACAGGACCCAAAAACCTGCAAAAGTAGAATTTAGTTAAATTCTTAACTCAATGTCCAAAAAATAGGTTAAGACAGTATTTATTATTGCTTCATTATTATTTGAAGAAATATTTAAGGTAATTAACGAATGTGACATGTCGTGGTATCGAAGGTGGAGAGAGCACTGGTTTTTCATCCCCCCCCACCCACAATCACAGCCAGACCTGGGACTCGAACCTGCAACTTTTGGGTTACAAGTCCAACTCCTATCCATTAGGCCACAACTGCCCCCCATTCTAATTAAATTTTCCCAAGGAACAGAAGGGCATAATATTGATTCTGAATACAAATATGTCTGACAGTTAGATTTTGATAGGTCTCAAGATCTTTCTAGACACAGCATGTTTGTGAATAACTGTACGCTCGTAGATCTACTGCGTAGTGCTACAGTGATGGGTATCTGGGCTTGCTGGAAACTAAAAAGTAGAAAAAGTTAATACCAAACTACTGAATTCAGCATCTATAATGTCTATTTAACCTGTACTGTAGCTTGAACCTAAATTAACTGTGCTGACATTTGTCACCAATGCAACACTTATTGCTGTATTAGGGAAATATTTTTTGATCAAATATTGAGCCAGCATACCATTTACGTTGTATTATTTCATCACGTCTCACCTCATCTTCTTTAGAAGACAGTTTGGATCCTCTTCAAAATCAATGAGCTCCTTCACTCCTGATGGTCCAGGATCATTTCCTGTGAGATCCAGCTCTATCAGGTGTGAAGGGTTTGATCTCAGAGCTGAAGCCAGAGCTTTATAACCTTCTTCAGTGATACTGCAGTCTGAGAGTCTAGAGGAAATTAAAATTAAAATTAAAAACAAAACCATTTCATATCATCAAATGTATTTTCCAACCTAATCTCGCAAAATTCTGTGTAATGACCACAGACTCTTAACTCTTTAAGAAGAGTTCTGGGAGAATTCTGTGTTTGTGTCACAGTATCGTCGAAAATTAAAGACTATAATGTAATTCAGTGACAGGCATCAGCCGTGATCCACGCACAGATAACTGGATTCATTTTATATAAAACTCACAGGTATTCACACACAAGAGTCAATGGCATTTCACAACAGCATGACGTGATCGGTCACGAGACACACAAGAGCCAAAAGAAGTTTACAACCAAGGCTGACATAAGGATTCTCCTGGCAGAATTTTTTGAATTTGCGCAAAGCAGCAGCCGCAGCAGAAATGAGTCACAGCGGACTGAGAGATGATGATCAAGTTCTATCACAAATCAATCCTTTTACCTTGGAATATTAATCATTTTTAATACTGTAAATAATGTTGGTAGTTGTCACTGCTGGTTTATCTTGTGTTTTATTAACTGATGGTAGGTTTAGGGGCAGGTGTTGGGTTACGAACTCAGAAAAATAAAGTAATATAAATAAAACTGCTGTGACGGTTTACAGTGAAAAACCACACCGCAATACATATGCAATAAGGGCAATATCTTCACCCAATATTTGAATCCAGATATCTGTGCGTTGATTACAGCTGATGCCCGTCACTGACTTACAATTAGGCATGTGCCGGTATCACATTTTCATGCTGCGATTAATTGATTGAGC
>JAUCNO010000191.1:7627366-7641695 GCA_032353835.1 Enteromius viviparus
CTAAATACTGAGCAAAGGGTCTGAATACTTAGGACCATGTGATATTTCAGTTTTTCTTTTTTAATAAATCTGCAAAAGTGTGAACAATTCTGTTTTTTTCTGTCAATATGGGGTACTGTGTGTACATTAATGAGGAAAAAAATTAACTTAAATGATTTTAGCAAAAAAGTTTACTTTACCCACTGTACATACTGAGTGACTGATACTGTCTTTGTTATTGGATACACCAATTGGTTTGCAGGGAGTTTATAGTTTTAATGTGCATCTTTTATTTTCAAGATCTGAGGTAAACGATTTGTTGTCACTTTCAGTATGGCTATAAATGCCACACAGTATGACATTCAAACTCACATTAGACACGTTTAACATTGAATAAAGCAGAATAAGTTTGAAATAGGTGATTATGTATAACTGAAATGCTGTCATTTTATAACAGCTCTTGGCTGACCTTTGCCGCAAACACAAACCCAAAAGTTCACGTCTGAATTTATAGGACTGGATATGACCTCGGTGACCTACTTACGTCAGGATTCTAAAGAAATGGACATTGTATGGCATAAAGGATTATCTATAGTAAATGACACAACTTATGCTGGTAGGTCACATACAATGACAACATGACAGATTTAGTACGTTTTGTACAATCATGAAACTTTTTTTCCAGAAGCCATAGTTCAAACAAAAATGAGCAAATAGCAATGCAAACTTGCGTGGTTGGAACTGTGGTTATATAACAAGCATTAAAATCTATATTTTATATTCCAATTTTAATATATATATATATATATCCATTTCTTATATTCATATCTGGAGTATGGCATGAGAGGAAACCGTGATTAATCTAACATAAAACAAAGCAAACTGACAAGGAACAAAAATAATGAAGTAGTCATCAGATGTTATTACTCCACTACCTGCATGTGATTGAATTAACAACTGAGATGTAATGTTTGAAAAACTGTTCTGACTATTACTTACTACAACAATGTCATGAAATGTGGTTTAGCAAAAAGTTAGATTGTAGCATGGGAAACACACTCCACTTAGAACACCCAAGCAACTATAACTACATTAAAAAAAACACT
Source organism: Enteromius viviparus (assembly GCA_032353835.1). Lineage (NCBI taxonomy): Eukaryota > Metazoa > Chordata > Actinopteri > Cypriniformes > Cyprinidae > Enteromius > Enteromius viviparus. Next base: position 7,628,452 of record JAUCNO010000191.1, read on the forward strand.
AACACATAGCAACACCCTGGCAACAACCTACAACATTCTACCGCTGTGGCAATGAGTTTTGCTCAGTAACTAATCAGATCATTAACTAATCAAATTGAAAGAAATTGTATAAAACAGCTGATAGAACTATAATCGTGGTTTTAGCATTCAGCATGTAACAATCCACATCTAATGAAGATGAATACATGAAGACACTTGAGTAAGTTTTCTTTTTCCTGTTTGCCCTGCTTTTTGAGTATTCTTCTTTTAAATATACCCTATGTGATAACATGCAAATTCTCAACGGTGATGTTGGTGAAGCCTCCAGCAGTGTCGACAGAATCCAAATCCTTTACGTCATGTTGTCATGACAACGGCAGCAGATTGACCCATGATTCACTTGGTGGCTAATTGAAGCAAAGTGTGCGAGAGGGTCATCCTGGATGCACAACTGATTTGGAGAGCAATCTGGGAAGCGGCGCATGTTCAGCGCACGAGCTACAGGAGCTGTCCATTAACCTTGAAAGATTCTCAGCAGAGGATGTTAATGAGCACCATGGGGTCCATCATGGTTAAACTACATATCATTTAGCTTTACCTTGAAAAATGTTGCCAATTTTCTAAAAAGACAAAAGAAAAACCCAACAACAAACAAACAGAAAAAAATACTAAACTGTGAATGTAATGTATGAATAATACACATGAATGTAAAATATATTTTTTTGTCGTTTTGCCTTTAATATCATAATCATTGGAATAAGCATTAGAAATAGGTATGTTAATTTCGATTATTTTCTTAACTGACAAGATTATGTTAAATTACAATTAAATTTAAACTTAAACGTTGCTGTGAATCATTAAAAAAAAAAGAAAGCTAAATTAATTTTCAGGAATTTATTTTATACAAGCAAAAAGCAGCATAAACATCAGAATGTGATTCATATGTTACATCACACACAGAGCTTGTGCGAAAAACCTTTATAAAGCTAGAAAAGAAATAAATAGGCCCACATGCAAACAGTGTTGGCCCATTTAAAAGGCAATGCAGGCGGTCGCCTAGGGCCGCCACTCACTTTGGGGGCCCCGCGAACACTGATATAATACATATATTTTTTGTTTCTACTTTCACATGTTTAGTGCGCGTGCTCATGTGTTTGGTTGATCGATTCTCCAAGGCCTGTCGTTTGATCCCATCAACCAAGCTGCCTACCACCTGGGAGATGGCACAGGTCATTATGGAGCAGGTGTTTCGGTATTATGGCCTACCCGAGGATATCGTCTCCAACAGGGGACCCTAGTTCACCTCCAGAGTGTGGAAGACCTTCTGCACCCAGCTAAACATAAATGTGAGCCTCACCTCAGGTTACCACCCCGAGTCCAACAGCCAGGCCGAACGATTTAATCAAGAACTCATCTGTTTCCTTAGGTCGTACTGTCATAACAATTAGGGTGATTGGAGTCAGTACCTCTTCTGAGCCGAATAGGCGCAAAACTCCCTGCGCAAGGCAGCAACTAACATGACCCCGTTCTAGTGCATCCTGGGATACCAGCCCCCCTTGTTCCCTTGGTCTGGGGAACCCACCAATCTACCCTCTATCGACCATTGGCTCAGGCGCATCGAACAGACCATTCAGCACCAACGAGCCATCCGGAGGGTAGCTGCTCAGGCTGACCATCATAGACGATCTCATCCCAGCCATGAGCCAGGTCAATGGGTTTGGCTATCGGCTCGAGACCTCCGTTTACACCTGCCCTGTCGCAAATTAAGCCCCAGGTATGTGGGTCCTTTTAAGGTCTTAAGACAAATCTCTCCAGTGTCGTATCGTTTGGAATTACCTGCTAGTTACAGAATCTCACCCAGAATCTCTTATTCACTAACTCCACCCACAATCCTTTGGGTTACAGGCCCGACTCTCTATCCATTCGGCCACGACTAATATAGATAGACAGATAGAATCACAATCACAAAACACTTTTACTATAGGTAAACTATGGTAAAAATAAGTTAAAAGGATTGTGTATAATAATATCAAATAAATGTTTTACATCACAAAAATATCGGAGTGACATTTATTTAACATGAAAAGAGGGGTAGCCCATCATAACTGGACGGGACAGTTATGCAGGCGGGACAGGACTAATGAAAGCTGATATTGAGCACATGTACAATAAATATGAAGATTAAGCTTGATGTGTTTCATAAGTTGTATAGCCATAAGTGCTGTCAAACTTCCGATGTTTTGTGCTACCTGCTCAGATTGTGTTACCTTTTTTCTCACTGTTTTTAATCTCGCCTAGGGCCCCACAACCCTTCAGGCCAGCACTGCATGTGAAATATAAGTAAATAATAAATTAACAAAAGGAAAGAAAAAAACTGCAACAAATAGCAGCCTGTAGAATTTCAGTTAATTTCTGTGATGCTCTCAGAAAGCCGCATAAAATTTGCTTCCTTTATTTTAAAAAACTCAGCTGTTTTTATTGTGATTGTACATAAATAATAAAAAAAAATATTTACAATAGTAAATATTTACAATAGTAAAAACTGTGAAATGGTTAACGGTAAATTCCAAATATAAAAATGGAAAACTGACATTGCCAGAATTACCTGCATTGCCTTTCAATTTTTTTCTTATCAGTTATGTTTATTAGGGTTGTATGTTACACGTAATGTTGTTAAATTAATGTTTACTGTATATTTGAGTTTAATGAGTCTCACCATGATGGTGTTTAGTGCTTGTGTGAATGACACTGAGCTCCTTCTATATATGTTCATATCTAAAAGCTGCTTGTGATGGGCCTGCATTTGGATCTTATCAGTATATTTTAAAGTAGGGATGCACTGATCCAGATCGGCCGATATGTTCCTGTAATCAGCGGTAAGTGCCATCAGGTGTGTGATTTCACATTAAGCCGGCTTTACTGACAAAATGCGCAAACATATTGGCCGATCCGGTTTGGTGCACCCTATTTCAAAGCTATAAAACAGAATTCAGTACTTAAATACGTAGGTTGGTATATTAACGTTATATCAATTAGTGAGATTATGGTATTTAACTGTAAATTTAACTTAAAACTATAAAACCTAAAATGTTGTTACCATATTTTTTATGGTCACATTCCGGCAACCACAGCTACCAGTTTTTAACTGTAAATGTTACTATCTTTTTTTTTTTACAGTGCAGGGACAAGAAGTAGTCTCTTAATTTGTTCAGTTACTTTAGATTACTTTAAATTAACTTTAAATTAACTTCAGTTAATTTAGTTTGAAACAAACATTTGTTCTCCGAAATCTTGTTGATTGTAGTAGTAGCTACTATTTTTGGCAGAACTTATTATTATAATAAACCTAAATATTTCCTACGTCTATGTCTATCACCATAGTACCTACACATAAAAAAAGTATGTTAATGCAGGAAATGGGATTCAAATGGAAAACATTTCCCCAATTTTCTGTCCCCCCACTTCTCAAACAAAGTTACACCCTTCATAGTTCACCAAAAATAGAATTCCGCAAATTCTCAATCCGTCAATCCAAACCTGTATGACCTTTGTTTATCTTCTGAACAGAGATTGAGATATTTTTTATAAAATACAAGAGATTTCTGTCTGTAACTGAGATGTTCAAGACCTAGGGCCTGTTCCATAAAACAAGTTTTCAAAATAAGCCAGGCTTTTAACAGATAGCCTGACTTATTTCAAACCAAATTAACTGGCAATAAGTCAGACTAACTGAAATAAACCTGGCTTTTTTGGTAAACTTGTTTTATGGAACAGGCCCCTAGAAAGGTAGTAAGGACATTATTAAAATAGTAGTGTGAACACAATCGTGTGAATAAAGAAAACACAAATAATGACTTTATTCAACTACTTCTGCTCTTCCGTGTCAGTCTTAGCTGCGTGTTTACATGCATATAGAACTCTTGTGAATGCTATTTTTTGTTTTCTTCATTTCATTAAGTCATTGCCATGGACCAATGGGAATTCATGGTAATTCTAGTGTTTACCAACACTCTTCTGGAAAGCTCAATTTGGCAAACTCCCGATACAACTTATATAGTCGGTTTGCTAGGGATAGAGCACAATTACTGTTGTTCGTCCTTCCATTCCAGTTGCATTTACAGCAGCAAAATTTCATAGACAAACATCATCCATTGTCTTTTGTCATGTAGCGATATATAAAGCACTTCTCCACAGAATTATTTTCTAAACTGTATCTATTGCGAAATCTGCACTGGAAAATTTTTGCCCTCTCGTAAATCACATGGATTGATTTTGCCTATAAAAATCAGCTGTTCAATGGTTAGGGTACAAACGGTACCACAAAAGGAATTCACACAATCAGCAATTTCATGTAAAGGCGAAGGATGTCCCCAGATTTCACAATGGTTTCATGTTGGTCATGTGAATTTGTGATGAACAGAAAGTGGCTTGGTTTAAAAGTGACTTCTGTGTGAGCAGAGCTTCACTGACCATGGACTAAATTTGGACAATAGTGTATAGTAACCAGTGCATTTAAAAGTAAGAGTGTTTTTCTTCTTTCGTAAGTTGCTAAAAGAATGGATAAAAATATAACAAATGCCAGCTATCATTTAATGTTGGCGTGAGAATCTATTATTAAAGCAGAATGAATGACTAACCTCATACAAAGTAGGTGATTCATAACGAAACTTAGTGGAGGGAATCACCACAACTCAGTATAACTTTGAGGATGTATCATATTTCCTCTGTTTGGCCCATTTGTAATCCTCTTAAGGATATGATCTTTTTCTAGCTTTGATAAACGATCAGCCGCCTGCAAGAACCAACCTGAATGGGATTTTATCAAACACATGGCTGGTGACTCATATGAAGTCAATAAAGAGCTAAAAGCACATGCACACTTCAGTGTAATCTCTACCTATATGCAATATACAGAGTGATGCACTCAAAATCATACCTACGTCATTTATAGACCAGACCAACAGATACAGATTGCTTTCAACTCAAAACCGCAGCTCATTCCTCAGTAATGTGTTTTAATACCGTGAAGAAGAATATCCTGAAATAATTCAGCCCATTTTCTGGTTATGCCCTCTTATCTTCTAATAGAGACAAGCATCTCTACACCGTCACAATATGACGTAAATATGAAGAGCTCTGCAGACAGGAATACAGCAGGATTATTGGATTGCCTGCAAGGCTGAGGTAGTTCTGACATGGTTAACTTGAAGAAGGAGCACACATACCCCACACAATTGGGTAATTGTAGAGTAATGCGAACTTATTGAAGATCAAATAAAAGACGTGAGATCAGTGTTCTTCCTCCTAGGCAAAATCTGAGGTGTTTCATCAACTGTGTCCAGACTTACTGATCAAACAGCAAGTAGATAAATTATGCAGCTGATTCCTCGGGGGGAAGATTTGCTTTGTTAAACTTAGAAAGCAGAAATGATGACTTTAATATCAAACAATTATAGGGATGAAAAAAAAATGATTAAAGCGGTTTAACGTGTTCAGTTACAGTTCCATGTAAGGTTGCATTTATTTGATCTAAATTACAATAAAAAGTAATATTGTGAAATATTAAAATATTAAATAACGGTTTTCCATTAGAATGCATGTTAAAGACTTATTTAATTGATGCAAAGCTGCATTTTCAGCGTCATTACTGTGTCACGTGATCCTTCAGAAATCATTCTGATTTGCTTATTTTAATATGCCATATTTTTGCAAACTATAGTTTTTTTCAGGATTGTTTAATGAAGAAAGTTTCATAGAATATTTTATTGAATTTTTATTTTTTACATTATACATGTCACTTTTAAACATCCTTCCTCAATGTTTATTTTTAGAAAATGTTATTAATGGTTTGGTTTCTCTGATCCCACCATTTGTGTAAAAGCAACCTTTGGTTATAGAAAGATGGCATATAAATAAAACAAATGATTATTATTTTACATAGAGGAAACTTTTTTAATCAGCTTTATTTATATTTTCTGGAAAATAAGTCACTCTTTCAAATATCTCAAACAATTAAACTAACATGAAGCTAAATGAAAAATATTTCCCAAACTAGGCCTATAAGCCTACTTCAGTATTAACTGTTTTTTCTTCCATTGATCATTCCAAGATTACTGACAAAGCTGAAGAAAGGTTATTTGAATTAAAGGAACACACTGACTTTAATTCACACTGACACAAAAACTTTGAACACAAAGACCAAAGGGCACCTTTCACAGATCGAGTCTGAACAGCGTCTTCCTCTGAGCTGCGTGTTAATGAAGACACAGAACACAATGTCAGCTCATGAAAGCTAGCCACATTTAATTTGATTTCATTATGACGCCTGGCAGCTTGTAAGTGTTTGATAATTTCCAGAGTTGTTTTGAGTCGCCCTGCCAGGCTGTTAGGAAAGGGCAGCGTTCATTACCATAGAGACTCAATGTTCTTCACGCCGACTGCTCCGTGTTTACCGCGGGAGAGTGCACGTGGACTCCGCGAAAGAGAGAGCAGTAACGGTAAACACTGAAAAAAACTCCTCTCAGGGGACTTCGGCTACTAATAAAACCTGTTGCTTCAAAGACAGCTTTAATGATATCATTACATTTAGATGACATGAATGTTTGACATTTGTCGGTTTAGTGCAAATGAATTAGTGAAAGCGGACACATTAGTAAGGGGGGAAGTAGCCATTAATCGTAAATGTAGGAAGTAAACAGTAGCGAAATACCATTTACTGTAGGTGTTTACAAGCAAACGTTCAAAACAAGTCATTAAAAGACAATCAAGCTGTCTCGATTTGAGACAGCGCAACAGTGCCACCTTCCGGACAACTGCCACATGACATACTCACTTTACCCCCGCTGAACACGCACACGTTGTTTAGCAAAATTGTTATCAAAACAAAACAAAAAAACAACCAACAACAAAAATCATATGTATAAAAACATATATATGTGACCCTTGGGCCTGTTCCATAAACCAAGATTAGAGTATAAGCCAGGCTTATTTCAGGTAGTCTGACTTATTGCCAGTTATTGTATTAAAATAAGTCAGCCTTTCTGCCATAAGCCTGGCTTATTTGGTAAACTTGTTTTATGGAACAGGCCCCTGAAAGATGAAGAAATAAACTTTGTTCGTTAGGATAGGAGACAGTATTTGGCTGAGATACATCTATTTGAAAATTTGGAATCTGGGGCCTGTTCCATAAAACAAGTTTACCAAATAAGCCAGGCTTACAGCAGAAAGTCTGACTTATTTTAATACATATTAACTGGCAATAAGTCAGACTAACTGAAATAAACCTGGCTTATACTCTAATCTTGGTTTATGGAACAGGCAGCAGAATGTACAAAAAAAAATCTAAATATTGTGTGTGTGTGTGTGTGTGTGCACTTGGATGGGTTAAATGCAGAACACAAATTCCTAGTATGGGAAAACCATACCTCCTAATCAAAAATAAGTTTTAATGTATTTATGGTAGGACACTTACAATCTATTTTCATATGATTAGTGGCATAAAAGAGGAATCTATCATTTTGACTGAAACAGACCCAGTTTCACAAGCAGGGCTTAGCTTAAGCCAGGACTAGGCATAAGTTTAATTAAGATATTTAAGCAACTTTTACAAAAATGCCTAATATGAAGATATACAGGTGTGCATCTTAACACAGAACAATGACACTGACAGAGCAAGATATTTTCATTTGAGACAGCTTAAACATGCAATTTAGTCTGGTACTAGCTTAAACCTTGTCTGTGAAACTGGGGTTCAATGTTATTTTGACTATTGCTAAAAACATACCCGAGCATCTTAAGACTGGTTTTGTGGACCAGAGTCACATATATACAGTATACACACATGCTCACGCACACACGGAGTATTTTTTTTAATAAAAAATGTTCAGTATACAAGACAGGTTCAAGTATTTAAAAAATCAGTCCAATTAAATTACACACATGGTAGAAGAATACCTGAGTTCTTATATGACCATAAAAATGGTTCAGTCTTTTAACATTTAAAATGTTTCGAAAATATACAACCTCATAAAATATAGAAAAAATCTCCTGGATGAAAAATGGTGAAAAGCCAACAAGTGTCTGTTTGATGAGGTATAGACAGCGAGTTATTGACCCATGATCAGAGTCTTTAGAATATGAAGGATATGCATGGTTTTGAAAAAAGCATCTTGAGTTAGCATAGTCAAGGAAACAGGTAATATTGTAAAGTCAAGCATCAGAGCTCTCCTCTGATCTCTCCTCATTCGCTACTTTCCAGTTTTTGCGCTTTTTCCTTTGCGGTTCGGTCAGCGAGTCCCTTTCAGGGCAGTCTCTCTTCCTGTGTGTTCTCTTCCTTGTGTCTGAACGGCTGTCGTCCGTGTCGCTGTCCTCGGTTCTGTCTTTGTTTTTGTGCTCCTTTTTCCTCCGCTTGCTCTTACCTCCCTTCCTCCTCTGTTTCCTCCTGACAGCGTCCTCCGCATCGCTGCAGGACTCTGAGCCCGAGGCAGTCTTTTTTCTCTTCTTCTCCTTTTTCTTCTTCTTAGATGACTTCTTGGAAGATTTCTCCATGTCTGCGTCTAGTTTGTTCTTGTGTTTTTTCCTTTTGTGTTTACTATTACTGCAGTCTTTTCCCCTGAAATAAATATAATAATAAGAAGAATAAATATAGCATTAAACAAGCAATTAAATTTTATTTTTATTTTACTTTATGTATATTAAATTTTACATAACACATTTTAATTTGGGATTTTTAAAGATCCTGCAGAAATACGCTGAATATTTATCAGGCCTGTTTCTCCTTACCCATCAGAATAAAATTCCTCTGGATAAAGCTCCTTAAAGCCACTGTGGCCCCATCTGAGGAGACAGTAATCACAGGATATGCCTCAGGTATGCAAAATAATAGCATGTTTCAACCATGCAAAATAATTCATACACCATGAAAACAAAACCAATCAGTAATACCTGTCAGGATCATTGGCTTCAAACTCATACAGTTTTCGTGACCAGTATCGAGCCTCTCTTTCCTCTCTCTCAGACGTCTCATCTTTCCGGTCTCCAAGCCGCTCTCTCATGGACCCCTCAGAGTCATCCACATAACGATCACAGTGCATGCGGCCACTAAATGAGAGTCACACATGGTCACTGAAGAGAAAAAGACATCATGAGCAATAGACAAAGGTTGTGTTGTCTGTACCTCTGCTTTGGGAAATTAGTAGATGAGGTATGGCGCTCGAGATCCCTTAATTTCCACATCTCAGACTCCTCTTGAATCTGCAAGTAGAAGTAGAATTATTATAAAAATGGTTTGATATAAAAAAGCTGAAATTCAGATATTAGCATACCTTGTTATGGGCGTCTGTGTGTCTGATAACATTTCGGAGCAGTACTTTACCCATAGACACCTTCGACATGATATCAACCCTTCAAAAAACATACCACAGCAATGTTTAATGTTTCAAAAGCTGGATATGGAAAGAAAAAAATGAGAGATTAAGTACCAAAATAAATATTAGACTTGGCATGTTTTTGTCATGTAACTTAAATACTATTGTGGCAACATTTCTGTAAACCGTTCAGTTAAACTAAATGTTTATTTAGTTACAGTCATTAAGCGACATAGCGTTTTTAAACAGTAAAGGATGAACTGACCTTTCTGTTATTCAATAAATCTGAAATGTAATGAGCAACGTGAACGTGGCATCAAAAATAGGTAGATTGTATTGACTTCCTGCGCAACTTACGCACTGGGTGTATTTCAAAATAAAAGCACGGAATACAAAACACGGAAATATCAATTTCGTAATAAAAGTCCTTCTTAATATTAAAAGTGTTATTTAAAAATCATTCAGAAGACACCAGAAAATAAAAACTTTTTAAATTATAAAATCCGAGTACAACATGAATGTTTTTTCACAAATTTGAATATTTTGATACAAGTTCATCCATGTTTTGCTATGACAAACATAGGCAGAACATTATGGAACTTCTTTATTTGAATTTGTGGGTTAAAGCATAGACTATAGAATAGACTTTGGTTAAAGTTACATATCATGGGGTCTGTTGTGTCACAATGGCATCAACACAATGTTGCAATATATCATGCCAGATCCGCATTCATCAGAAATTCTGCTTGGGTAGTCAATGAAAGACAGAGAGAGAAAGTGAGAGACATAGATAAAAAAAATGAAATTGAAAGGAATCTTATGGATTTTATTTACACTGGAATTCCCCAAACAACCTTTTCTTTGCATGCTACTTCTTTTTGCATGAAGAAAGACAGAATATTATAGCTTCACATACTGTTTACTAATATTATTCAATAAAATGAATCTTTCTAAATAGATTAATTAACAGCCTAATGTATTATTTGAAGCAAAAACAGACTCTTTTTTGATTTTCATAATGCTTTATTTTGTTATTGGGCTGTGTTTTTTAGTTCTTATTATTTAATCAAAACAACTGCGATTTGAAACACAAACATGATGACGAGAATGCAGGTGTTCTCAGTCTGAACAAGGAAGAAAATACAAGCAAATCATAAAATATAGGAGAAATACTAATACTAAAAAAAAGTAGTTTGGCATTGGCAACACATTAAAAAGGCCTAAAATGAATAAGAAAAGTCCCAGTTCTGAGGCACTTTGGTCGGTCTAGTTCTTGGTTTGGCAACAGGGTACCGATGACGCTAATGTGGTCAATTGTTTCGTCTCTGTGTGAATGTGCATCTTACCATGTCCTATTCATCCTTGGCCTGCCAGTCACTGAGAGCTTTCCTTTTTGTTTCGTTCTTTTCTATTTGTTGATAAAAATACACTGCATTAACTTTACAAGTACTAGTACTAATCTAATAAAAACATATTTATGGACAACCAACAAATACCTGCATTATCAGCATATGACATCAGGAGCTAATTAAACAGTTTTTTCTCATAATAAAGACAGACACCTAAGCATGTTTATGTGCAAGCATGTGGTTATGTCTGCTGCAGGATATGTGGTATTGTCACTTTATGCTTTTAGACTGGGGAAGTGTCTGCTAGACCATAGTCTTTCATGAGAAAAAGTTATATGACCACAAAAGCACATTCAGTGCCAGGGTGAGCGCTCAATGAAATACTATATGATGACTGACAGCCAGCAGAGCTTATGCAGCTGAAACAACCAACAGACGGTATATGATGGCAGCTGAACAAACAAACAAAAAAAGGGTTGATGTGAGGCGATTGTATCATGAAACAGATGAATGCACAGAAACATAACAAGTCTTAGTCTTAATGATGACGCCAGTTATAACTGTTGAAACACATACATATGAAGTACATTACATTAAGAAGTTGTTTTTCTGAAATTAGTCTTCTTTAAAGATGCGACCAACAAAAAGTGTGCAGCCATCTTTGCCATGACGTCTTTGAAGTAGCTGTTGAATAATTCAAGACATGTGTCAAGACATGAAATATCTTGAGATCACTGATCTATACTGGAGAATTACATACATTTATGTAAGTTAGATCAGTAGCTGAGATGAATCTTACTCAAACACTTCCAAACACTAAAGTTTTCAAATACATATATTATTATACATCTGAATACTATAGTGCTAGTCCAATTGTAAATTGTTTTTGATGTACAAAACAGCACATTTTGCTGCTTGATATTGCAAGGTTAAGGTTTCTTATCAAATTATTTTAATGTATTGTCTTAATTATAATAATGGTTGTAGTGCAAACCATATTTATTTTATTTATTTACTGAGGCTAATGAAGTGGCTATGAAGTCTTGCATATTCCCAGCTGAAATTGAAAAATAAGGTGTATACTAGGGATGTAACGTCATTGTAAATACCGTCGTACCGAAATATCAAATATTTTTGATAATACCGTGGTCGCATGACTCGATAAAACTATAGGTCTTCTGAGAAAAGTTTGCTCAGGCGAATGCAGCGAACGGGAGGTAGCTACTATTCCCATCAGCTAAATCAGGGGTAGGCAACGTCGGCCCTGGAGTGCCAATGTCCTGCAGAGTTTAGCTTCAACCCTGGTATGGACAGCCTGGGGGAAGAAACTGCTCCTGTGTCTGGTTGTGTCTGGTGTGATATGGCGCGAAAAAGTCTATTTAAGACCAGGGATTGCGAGCCATCTTCAGATTATTCTCCTTCAGTGACGGAATCCTTTGCTGTCCCTGACTGGAAGCCATCTACACTGCAGCTGGATATTTTTTCTCCTGCCAACACAAAGAAGACGTCTGGTCATCGCTTTTCCTGCGGCACGCCCATCCGTGGCGCCGACGAACACCGGGAGTGTGTCTCCTGCCTAGGGAGACGTCACGCAGAAGCCGCCCTCTCCGGGATCGGTGAGTGTGACTTCTGCGACCAGCTTACACTGGCCACTCTTCGCGCCAGGCTCGCGTCCTTTTCAGGACGGGAGCCTAGCCCTCGCGCCTCCCCATCTCGCCACCTCGAGAAGAGTCTCGGTCGCCCGTCCAATACCTCCACGAGGAGGCACATCCCTCCGCTCATGCGAGTGACCTTGTCTCCTTTGGGGTATCGGACGATGAGCTGCTGGAGGATCCTGCAGCTTCGGAAGCAGAAGAGCTGTCGAGCTTGGAGGACCCCGCCCCTTCTGCTTCGTCCGACATCGGCTCTGCGAAGCCTGGAATGGATGCCGAACTTTTCCGCGTCCTCTCCAAAGCTGTTGCCGAGCTGGGACTCGACTGGTCCCTGCCTCAGGAGCCCACTAGAAGCCGGCTGGATGAATGGTTCCTGCCGGGGCGCCCACAGGCCCCTCGTCAGTGCTCCTCCAGGCTGAACACCAGAGCCTCCGCCGCTTTCGCCTCGCTCGACGGCGCAGCCGAGAGGGGCTACGAGGCGCTGCCGCCGCTCGACCCGCCTGTGGCCTCCCATCTGTGCCCCCAGTCTTCCGCGGGATGGAGGACTAAACCGGCGCACCCGGCCTACTTTCACATTCAAGTAGCCCCCCGTCACAGGCCATATTTGAGATTCGTCTTCGAGGGGATAGCGTATCAATATACGGTCCTGCCCTTCGGTCTCTCTCTTGCCCCCCGCACTTTCACGGAATGCATGAATGAGGCACTTTCCCCTCTGAGACTGATGGCAATCCGCATGCTAAATTATTTGGACGATTGGCTCATTCTAGCCAGGTCGCAGGAGGAAGTGGAGAGACACAGGGAGATTTTACCAGACCATTTACATCAACTCGGGCTCAGAGTGAACTTCGCAAAGAGCAAACTGTTCCCCAGCCAACAGATTGTTTTTCTGGGTATAGTTA
>JAUCNO010000191.1:7644845-7655987 GCA_032353835.1 Enteromius viviparus
CAAACAAGACAGGACTAAACCAAATAACATCAAGACATAGGGGAGCACAAGACAAAGACAGGAACAGAGTGTGACATAACCCATACGTTTATATTGACACTTAAATTTACTGTTTTTATAATAACAACAGTAATTTTCTGCACTTAAGCTTTTTTTATCATTCTTTAAAGATAATCTTTTTATTTTAATGATGTATTACTGTATTCTGACAATTGTTATAGTAAGTAAAAACTAATCATAAAAATATTTCATGTATAATTACAGTAATCACCTGTAATTACAGTTTTTAAAAAAGGTTTATGTACATTTTGTTCCAGACATTTTATGACTTTTTGTTATATAGTGCTGAGTATGAATTAAACAAACACTGCTTGAGAATCATACCGTAAAACATAAAAAAAAAACAAATGTATTCACATCAGCCTTTAAAAAAACCTCTATGTGAACACACTTGCTGAAAAAAAGTTTTCTCCAGAATTCATTGATTAATAAAAAATTTAAAAATAATGATTATATTTTATAATATGTATTAGTTTTAATATCATGTTTTAGCAATTTTAACAATATAAATTTATTTCAATATAATAATAATAAACCCTACTGACCCCAAACTTTTAAAAGGTATGTTTATATGTGACATGCATCTTATTCGTAATGCAGACTTGACTTGACATGTTCACACAGGCTCCGCTATGCTGCTAAAATCCTGTGATAAGAGAGAAAAACAGAATTGTGACCAGCCTTTTGATCTTTCTCAAGAAACAGAACTTTGAGGTTAAAAGGAATAAATGTGCTGTAATCAGGAGTAGGAAAGTCCATACGTCCTATTAAATAGGCTATGAAGATAAAGATGTTGGTTTTTTTTCTTAACCTGCAAGATGACATCCTCGGAAACTTTGTGGCTAAATAGTCTACATCATCACCATCATTGCCATCCTTTCGGTTTCTGCATGGTCTAGTCTATTTAAACAGGTCAGATCAGGCGGAGTTTGTGTTATTAACAGGGCTTCTGGTAAGTGATCTAAGATTTATTTGCTTATAAGATTTAAATTTTTTCTTAAAGTGGGAACAAATAGCTTGATAGAAATTTACCTAGATGTTAACATTGCTTGCCTGATAGTCATAAGAATAAACTCATAAATGAGTGGTTAGAAATGATTGATTCTGGCGGAAATTAGGTATGTTAATGAATACTAAAGCTCACTAATCTAATTTGTTCAGTATGGTTGAATCTTGAGTCTGTGTGGGAAAATATTTCTTGCAGAATAGAGCCCACACATGATTCATTAGACACATTTATAGCTGGAATAGCCTGTCCAGACACTTTATCCGTCTTCTCCGTCTCAATTCAATTTGAGCAATTACACTCTTAGAGTGTAAAGCAAAGTCTTAAGCAAAGCTCTGCGCAACTTTAAACTATTTTTAATTAAGGTGAGTATTAATAAATTATTTTAGTCCACTTTGACTTTTTATAGCTTGAATTAGTCTGTGATTTATACTATTGCAGTAACATAACTATTTTAACCGAACAATTTATGATGCTGATTCAAATTTCTCCATATACTGTTTCTGTCTCTCATAGGTTTCGCTTTCCACTTTGCGCAAGAGAAGGTGCGCGAGACGCCCCGGCTTCTTGCTCGCACTGTTCACAATGGTTAAAAACTTTAGCCCGTGTAGATACTGTGAGTATTAGAAGGACTCGTGCTTTTGATTGGTCAAAATGGTCGTCTTAATCAGTTGCTGAGAAATAGATGCTAAGGTTATATAGGGACTTCAAAAGAGGTAAAACTGCGTGCCATGTGTTTTTTTTTTTCATTCATAAGAAGGAGGAAAACCGAAACCACTTTCACGTGTGGAGAATCTTCCTGAAAAACGAAAAATTGAAAAACGGGATCGTTTTGCTGGAAAACGGAACTAGTCTGGAAATTTTAACACACACAGGCATGCAGCACTTTTAAAACATTCCGCTGCTGTTATCCAAAATTTAATTATTTCCCAACACTGTTCAGTTTATTAAAAAAAATAATAATTTAATTTAACACCATTATATTTAGTTCCCTATTTAAACATCTGGATTGTGTTAAACTGACTTGATTTTGAAAGAACATAAATAATTTTACTTGTGTAACTAGGAAGTGAATTTCCCCTCCCCATCATACTTTGCACAGGGCTGGATAAGGATAGTAAATCTTGAAATGAAATGTTATTTTAGGCATTTTTATTAAAACTGGGAGACTTGTTAATGGTTAATGCTCTTTTATGTTTGTATTTAAAAGACCTTCTGCTATGTTTTTGTTTTTGGGGGTTACCACTGTGGTGAAGTGTAAAGCATGCTTAGGGTCCTGCTAACATAAGTCCAAGTTGTTTTATTAATAATAATAATAATAATAATTCTTTGGGCATGCCATGGATGTATTTAAACCATCATATGTTATGCGTAACAAGTTGGCTAATGCCTAAAGTTAAGTAAATCAAACATATCTTATTTTTTTTCAGTGTAGAAGGATGTCTTCCTATTTATTTATTCTCAGGTTGAATGTTTAAGTTAAATGTATACTTTTAATTAAAACTATATTTGATTAAATTAAGTTGGCCCAATGTATGTTGACACCTTAAAACGTCGAAGAATAAGAGAAAAAAAAAAAATGTAAAGAAAATTTTGTCATATTAAATAGCCTAATAGCAAATGTTATTATTATTTTTGTCAAAACTACACTACGCCTACTGTCACTATTATCTTATCAAATGGATAATTTATTATTACTATTATTATTATTTACATTTCAATTCCTTCAACCCTAACATACATTGCGTGTTAAAATAGCATATGGGTAAAACCAGCAAAATCAAATTACAATAAATAAATAAGCTTCATAGCTAATTGACATCGAAAGCCTATATTTTGTAGTATTTTTACAGAGTGTATGCTAAAGCCTACTGTATAAAGGTAAAAAAAGAGAAAAAATGGCCACTGGAAATTTTCTGTCAGGACATAAGTTCATCCTTTAATTCTATCCATTAACAAGACTTAAACTACTGTAGGCCTATGCAGTGTGTAGGGTATAAATGCAAAGAAATTTAAAAGCCTAACTGCCATTAACTGCTTTATTTTCTTGTTTTCAACAGTACCTGCATTGCTAGCACTGATCTTGGTTTTCACCTATCGTGCTGGTGGAACTACAGATGAAGACCCTCTTTTTAAATGCTTACAAGACTCTGATTATGATTACCTTCATAAGATATCAAATCAAGGTCTCCCTCCAACGAAGAACCCTCAGCATGTGGTAATCATTGGAGCAGGTGCTGCTGGACTTACTGCTGCCAAATTCCTGGAGGATGCGGGACATAAGGTCTCATAACACTAGCATAACATTTAACACTAACACCATAGCAGACCTATGACCTACAGAGCTCTCTAAACACATCTAACCTGAAGGAAACATTGACTGCTGAAAATCATGCCTTCTATTAGTTAGATTATTAGAAACAACTGGTAAAGCAGAAAAAAAATATTAACTAGTTAACTATTAGTTCAGTTATATTTTTGTACACATATACACATATTTTTGAGTTTAACCCTTTCAGACTCTGGCCCACTAACCACTTCCACTTGAGATTCATGATGTGGCCTAACTTTTTGCTATAGTTCCAAAATGATGTCTTGAAACTCATGACCTGGTTTTCCCCGACTTGCACACCGCACAAGGAAATCAGTCTTTTTTATGACAAGGAAAAGAAAATGACAGTAATTAAAATTATATACAATAGGTGAAGCAGAGAAAACCCCTAGAAAATGAAGTTTCCATAGAAGCACATTTACTTTTTTTTTTTCAATATTCCATTTTATTTCAATTAACATTGCCTTTAATTCTGTTTTCTTTCCCCTGATCTTACAGGTGACGATTATTGAGGCAAGTGAACGCATTGGCGGAAGAATTCAAACATATAGGAATAAAAGTGGGGGATGGTATGCAGAACTTGGTGCCATGAGGATCCCAAGTTTCCACAAGTAAATTCTTTTTAATCTCTATCCATGACAGTCAAATTCTATTTACTATTCAGTTCTTGTAACTTAATGAGGGTAGGCAGAGCAATAATTAGCGTGTAACTGTATTACAGTAAGCAGTGCAGAGATTTATTTAATAGTGTAATTCATAATTCGTAATTAATTCATAATGTAATTCACATGAGGCAGAGAACAGCAAATACAACCTGTGAAACTGACAAAGATGTGACTATGGCCCCAGGTGGTCAGAAGGTGGAACTGCAGGCATAATAACTTGTTTTCAACTACATCACTTTCAAGGATTCTCATAGACTTTTCAAAAAAGCTGGGCCTGGAATTTGGACCATTTATACAGGATGACGAAAACACTTACTATTTTATAAATGGATTTCGTTATAAAACCTACAACGTAAAGCAGAACCCAGACATTCTGAAGTACCCCGTGAATGACTGGGAGAAAGGGAAAAGTGCCAGACAACTGTTTGACAAGGCTTTGGGCAAGGTGAGGAAAAATACATTCTGTTAATGAAAAGAAAACACATGTATCTGGCCTGCCAAATGTTTATGAAAGGCAGAAGATTTTGTTAAAACCATAGATACGTTCCCCCGCAATCTTGCTTATTTATGTGTCTTTCTCTGAACTTTACTAGTTAAAAGATGATCTGCAGAAAATGGGCTGTGAGAAAATGTTGAACAAATATGATTCATACTCAGTTAAGGTAACATGTTTGTAATAAGTCATCAGATTTAGCGCTTAAAATTAATTTTTAAGTATTTCATAGGAGTACTAATGGCAGGACGTCTCTAAATTCGATCTGTAACAGGAGTATTTAGTGAACGTGGGAAATTTGAGCAGAGGAGCTTTACGAATGATTGGTGATATCCTGAATGAGAACAGCTTCTTCTACACGGCCCTGACTGAGATGCTTTACATCCAATGTGATATAAACGACAATGACACGTAAGATATTACAGTTAACTCAAACTAATGTCCTCTACACTACCACAATACAGTAAAAACAAGTCTTCAGCACATTTTTACTGTTTTTATTCAAGTGAATGCATCCTTGTTTAAATCAACGTATTAATTTATATATAAAAAGACTTTTAAAGTATATTGTAGTATATATTACCAAAGATATCAAATGTTGTCAAATATATAAAAAAAAATCTACATTTATGCTCTTTTTGTAGGTATTATGAATTTAAAGGTGGCTTTGAATCATTCCCCAATGCGTTCTACACTGTGCTTAATGCCACATTTCTTATGAAATCAAAAGTCCAGGCTGTCATTCAAACGCAGGACAATGTAACAGTTTCATATGAACCCTGGAACAGCCCAGGGACCCTGTCCAGCATTACTGCTGATTATGTGTTAGTGACAGCCACAGCCAAAGCAACGCTCCTCATTGATTTTAAGCCTCCTCTGTCAGCCGAAAAGATGGAAGCGCTGCGGTCGCTGCACTATTCCAGCTCCACAAAAGTAGTGCTGAGTTTCAGCAAAAGATTCTGGGAGAATGATGGCATCCGGGGTGGGAAAAGCATCACAGATCTGCCATCACGTTTCATCCACTACCCCAGTCATAATTTCTCTGAGATACCTGGCGGCGCTGTGTTGGCTTCTTACACCTCATCCGATGACGCTTCACTTTTACAGACTATAGATGAAGAGGAGCTGAAGTATCTGGTATTGAATGACCTGGTGAAGATTCACGGAGAACACATCCGCCAGCTCTACACCGGGGGGGTTGTGAAAAAGTGGGGAATGGATCATTACAGCCATGGAGCCTTTGCCATTTTCACTCCATTCCAGATGAGAGACTATAGTAAGTCTATAGTCCAGAATGAGGGGAGGATTTACTTTGCAGGAGAGCACACGGCCAGACCTCACGCCTGGATTGAGACCGCCATGAAATCTGCTCTGAGAGCTGCAGATAAAATAAATAACAATGCAAAGTAGGAAAAAAAGCGTAAAGGTGTGTTTCATAAGACATTTAAAAAACCTTATAGTTGCCTTATTTGAAATTTAATCCTCTTGCGCTTTTTCTTTCCCAGGTTTTGACTGACTACACTCCCAGAGATATCAAAATATGACTTGAAACAACGGATGTGACAGCAGTGCATCCCCTTTGCCAGACTTTGTTACTTCCACTGCCATGATACTTTTTGTCAAATACCAAATTGAAAAAAACTGTCTTTTGTGGCGTAAATGAGCAGATTAAGTTGAGGGATGTGGTTGGTATTTTAAAGTTGTTTGATATTTTATTAAACTGTATGTAAATTTAAGAAGCTAATGATCTTCTAAGCATCATTACACTTACAAGGTAATCATTATCCTGAATTATATTGCTAACTGTAGACATATCATGTAACAATGCAACTAGACTACTAAAAAAAATATATATATATATTTTTATTGTATTTCATTTTACTCACATGGTATCATCTTACTGAATATTCTGGTACTGTATTTATACAGACTAATTTATACAACTAAAATGAAATTTTATTTACGTACTTTTTTATGTAGATTAATAAAATTGTACATTTGTTAAAATGTTGTCTTTATTTATTTATTATATGTAATACATAAAAAACGAATAACACTAACACTTCTAATACAATACATCCTCTGTTTATTCTGTATATAATCAGTCTGAAAAACAAACAAACAAGCAAATAAAAAGATGGCTTTAACTGGAAGACTAATGTTAGTCTATACATCTGACCCACTTATATCACCACTCGCATCCAATTAAAACTTTCTGTGACCTTTCAGTTATTTTTCTTAAAAAAAATCTTCGTGTCTGCGACCAGTGTTCATCCGACAATCAGTTAAGTATAGTTGAAAGAACATCCACATATCAGTTTATAAATAAAATATATTTAAATTGGTACTGTCTTGTGTTGGAATAAATGTAAAGATTGCTAAAACACAAACTCGATTATATTTACTATATTAAAATAAAGTGTTCTAGTATATGTAAATACTTGAATCGATTTTTATTAACATATTTTGCATGTAAAGGTTAATTTCATGATTCCACCGGTCACTGGCAGCCAGCATTAGTACATCCGGGTGATTTCAGTGACCTTGGGTTGGTTGTGAGAATCATGGCGGCTCTTGTCAGGATAAGTTCAGTTTGCCACAGAGGTGTCAGCCGTAAGTTTGAGTGTTTTTCATGCTTTTGTTCTCAGTGCCTCATCATGTATCACAGTTGTTTAGCTTCAAGGTCCTGTGTACATAAAATAATTTTCTAATGACTCTAATGATAATCGCAGCACGCGCACTTGGAATGAATAGCTAGCATGCTAACTTAACCCTGTCTTTTAATATATTCATTAGCCGTCTCGCTGCTCTTTCTCTACCAATTAACCAATTCACTTCATATTTATGTAACCTAAAAGTGTTGGTGAACGCAATAACGTACCGTAAGACGGAGATTAGAAGATGACATGGATTTTATTAGCGTATAATAATGTCTGTGTATACAAGGTATTTGTAAATGCACAAAGTAGTTATACTCTCGGAATTTATCAGTTTATGTGGGGGTTTGTTTTTAAAGGATTATATAACATATAGTTATACAGGTTTATATACTTGCATAAGCGTTGTATAAACATGCGTCAGTGACTTGAACAGGAAATTACGTGAATTGTAATTTTTATTACCTTTTCCCTACGTGAGTTTACTAATGTTTATTCCCATCACTTTCCACAGCTCTGTTATTTCGCTCTTCCTGCCTCATCAGACCCTTGGCCGTACAGAAGAAGGATCGCGATAGTCCATACTTGATATCAGCAAAGATCCATGCCACTCCATCCAACTATGGTTAGTGATTTAGTTTAGAGCATTTTGTCTTTTTCTATTATATTATTGTCCTAATATAAAGCTAAGAGTACTGTCAGACTGGACAGGAGCTTTCTCGTTGGATCTGAATTGTGTCCAAATGCGACCCTGGACCACAAAACCAGTTACAAGGTAAAATGTTTACAAAACTGAGATGTATAAATCATATAAAAGCTCAATAAATAAGGTTTCTATTGATACATGGTTTGTTAGGATAGGACAATATTTGGCCGAGATGCATCTATTTGAATTCGAAATACTGAGCAAATCACCTTTAAAGTTGTGCAAATAAATATCTTATCAATGCATTTTACTAATTAAAAATTACATTTCGATATGTTTACGGTAGGAATTTTACAAAAAATCTTAATGGAACATGATCTTTACTTAATTTCCTAAT
This sequence comes from Enteromius viviparus, assembly GCA_032353835.1. Classification (NCBI taxonomy): domain Eukaryota; kingdom Metazoa; phylum Chordata; class Actinopteri; order Cypriniformes; family Cyprinidae; genus Enteromius; species Enteromius viviparus. The sequence continues at coordinate 7,653,102 of JAUCNO010000191.1, forward strand.
GAGTTTGTCCCATGCAATGTGTTTTTGGATATTGCTACAAATAAACCCCAGCGACTTAAGACTTAAGGTTTTGTGGTCCAGGGTCACAAATCATGATTGTTTCGTTAGTCAAGTAAAGTGATCATTAACAGGTGCCTACAGTGTAAGGTAAATCCTGAATGTGGATATTGCAAATCTGTCAGGTTCTGAGAAAATCCTAAAGAAGTTGCTCACTGGTAAAGACAATTAAAACATTGGTCATTTAGAGCTACAGCCTTCAACAGTTCTTCAATCTTTTCTTTCCCTCTCTTGGGGTGCAGGAAGGTATACTGCAAGAAGTTTGATGAAGATGCTTGTGACATTTGTTGATATGTTGCCATTTTTTTGTTTTAACAGCGGCCACTGGGTCCAAAGGCGCTTCCTTGCACTGGACGGGAGAGCGCATCCTGAGCATAGTTCTTCTCGGTTTGGCACCCATTGCATATTATTGCCCTGGACCTGCTGTTGACTACTCTTTAGCAGCTGCACTTACTCTGCATGGTCACTGGTAAGAGAATATGTTTTATAATTAATGCTTGACATTGTGCTTTGCTGGTATTTTTTGTTCTTGCTTTTTATGGTCAAGCTGTTGAGAACCATTCAGATCAATTATCAGTAGATGTCGCTACAGTCAGTTGGTAATATTTAGCCTAATATGTTGACTATTGTGATTTCATATGAAGCTTCAGCCCTGCAGTTTAGCAACTGAGAGGTCATAGCCAATTGAGCGTTGCGCTATACTATCAAAAGTAGTTTCTGACAAGAATTGAATGCGGCTGCTTTGGTTTGCAAAGCCAAGTCATGAGTGGGTGTAAACCCTGCAAGGATTTATCCTCCTTGAGGACATGGGCATTCAAAGCCGCACTTCTAATTTTAGCAGAGCTGACAGGTACACATAGTGTGCGCTTTTATTATTTCAGTTGGGTTAAACATGTTTGAGTCTTGATCTATATGCATGACTATATTTTAAACAAGTATATATTTTGTGTTTCACTGCATGTGCTCGTTTTATTTCATGCTAATTTATTTAAGTTAATAACTGTCGAGGGAGTTCAGAGTAAATGGATGCATTTCTGCAATAAGATGTTATTTTGTGGATTGTTTAATACCTTGGATGTTACTTTGAATTGAATAAACTAATTATGAATGACTAATTTTAAAGCTGCTTGTCTGGTTGCAGTGATGTAATCATTATTTATAGAGACTTGCTTCAACACATGATTGTTTGTTTTCTTGAAAGCCAATGGTACATGTCTCGATTACTTAAATGTATGAATTAAATATCCAACAGCTCAAATATTTCAATTCTAGGAGAAAAAAGAATGTTGATGAATCATTAAAGCAGTAATTTGCTGAGAAGTTACTTGCCCTCAGGTCATCAGATGTAGAGGAGTTTCTTCATCAGAACTGATTTGGAGAAATTTAGCATCGCACCACATGCTCATCATTGAATTCTCTGCAGTGAATGGGTGCCGTCAGAAGGAGCACAGATAAAAACATCACAGTAATTCACAGAGCTCCATTCCATCAGAAAATATCTTGTGAAGTGAAAATACTGCTTGTTTGAATTAAAAAAATCAGCCATTAAGACATTCCAACTTTAAATTATCGCTTCCGATCACAACACGAGTCCATAATCCTTAATAAAGCTTCCTCAAAAGCCACCGACATGCTTAGAATAGTTTTGCACTTATCATTTTTGGGTGAATTGTTAATTTAACATCAATATCATTATTTGAAAAGGACAGAGTTACATTTTACTTTGTGTTTTCCAGGGGTCTTGGCCAGGTTGTGACAGATTACGTTCATGGAGACTTTAAAATCAAGATGGCGAATGCTGGCCTCTTCCTTCTCTCGACCGTCACCTTCGCCGGCCTGTGCTACTTCAACTACCATGACGTGGGCATTTGTAAAGCTGTGGCCCTCTTGTGGAGTAAATGACTGGAATGAGATGTTGGGATGGGATCCGCTTTCGTCATCAGAGTTCCAGTTTATTGTATACATTTGTGACATTAAATGTAAATTCTATAAATATATAATTTTTGGCATCATTGTGTCGATTTGCAGGTGTTTTTAATTGTTAATGTTGTCGGTTCGTTCAGAGCATGCTCAGCTTTTGCTTAAGATGGAGACCTCTGCATGTCATTCACTCTCTTGTCTGGTGTTTCTAAAGCAGCACAATCAATTAATTGTTGTGGCTAAGATGCTGGTCACTGTATTTGAACCTGAAAAATCACTCCACTAATACTTACATTTTTACAGGAAAATAATCAGGTAATAAATGTTTTGGCCATATTTATTGCATAATGTCTTTTTGTCAGTTAGTATATGAAGTGATAAGAAAGGGGTCATCAAACTTGATCCTGAAGGGTCGGTGTCCTGCAGAGTTTAGCTCTAACTTGCCTCAACACCTGGTTTGAAGTTTTTAAGTATACCTAGTAAGACCTTGATCAGCTGCTTCAAGTGTGTTTGGTTAGGGTTGGAGCTAAACTCTTCAGGGACACCGGCCGAACTTGGTGACCCCTGTGTTAAGACATAACATCTTTACTTGGTTGTCACATGCAGAATGAAGTTTACACAGGTGTTTGAATATGTACCTTCATAGTCGACCACAACATCTGGAGAATTGTCACATTCACAGTATTTGGGCTTCGCATTTTGAATGGCTGTTTTTCTGCTCAAGTAAGTAGGCCAGGGGTGCTCAATCCTGTTCCTGGAGATCTACATTCCAGCAGAGTTTAGTTCCAACCCTTATCAAACAGCTGTCTGTAATGATCAAGTGCTCCTTCAAATCCTAATTAGTTGGTTCAGGTTGTTTCTGATCAGGGTTGGAGTTGAATTCTGCTGTAAGGTAGATCTCCAGGAACA
>JAUCNO010000191.1:7656087-7668636 GCA_032353835.1 Enteromius viviparus
CAGGTTGTTTCTGATCAGGGTTGGAGTTGAATTCTGCTGGAAGGTAGATCTCCAGGAACAGGATTGAGCACCCCTGAAGTAGGCTAATCGTTTATAAAAGGTGATTTGTAACTTGATGTGCTTTGCATTAAAAGCAATTTATGCCTTCCGCTTTAAATTGCTTAGATGTATTTCAAATGGGTATATCTAAGCTTGTGGGTAATGATGTAAATGAACTATAAATGACAACATTTTGAATCCAAGGGTTTCAAAGAGATTTTTTTTTTCCTGAAAGGAATAGATTTTCAATGGAGATTTTGCAGGTATTGTTATCATGACCTGACATGTATGACATCGAGTCTTGACTGCGCTTTTGTCTGATTAAAGCGCTATGGAGATTTGTGTAATAAATCTGTGTAACTACATTTCCATGCAGATAGAAGCTTTGGGTACAATTGTGCACTTAAGAATAAAGGCTTTTTTTTTTGATTATTTGGTTTCTTTGGAGGATACAAGACTTTCCACTTTGCCATGTTTACAACAGGCAACCTTGAACGATTTTCCAGTTTAACCAAGTACTAAGTTTCAATGCAACGTTTCAAGGTTCTCTGTGATTCAGTGGTCAGTCATGCTATTATAAGGATTAAAAGCATGTTCACTAAAACAAGATGATAAGTTCTAGCTAAGGTTATAAAGCTTGAATTGATAACAGAATTCAAAAAACTGTTTTGTTTTAATATGCTTTTTATTGAAAAAGGACATAATGTTGCAATCCTTTACATTTATTAATTTAGCAGACGCTTTTATCCAAAGCGACTTACAGGTAGGAAAAAACCGTGAATGGATTAACCTGCAAATATTTAGAGAATGTCCAGCGCAAACACTTTTAGGTACAACACAATTCTTGATGAGCTTTGTGAACGGTGTCAAATGACCAAAAACAATATCTGTAACTGAATCTTTGCTGATTGAAAACGTATTTATTTTTGACCATATGTAGAGGAATATTTACTGTGGGCACTTTTCATTATTTATTACATTTAAATGTTAGATTTGTAGTGAGGTGATTACAGGTTGTTGTTTTGAGGTCATTTAAGAAAAAAGAAAATTAAGCTGTGGAGTTCTAAGCGTTAATGTGCTACGGATGTGCATATCAAAGAAATCTTGCACGCTTTACTGTGTTTCATAACCGTGGATGTGTCCTCAGGGAGATGTATTTTATGGCAGCTGCTGCCCTTTTGTGAACTTGTATTCAGTTAGAGCACCTCATGGGGCAAATTATTCGTATTTTATTTCGATAACTTCTCTGGAAATTCCCAAGCGCAGAATTAAATACATGCTGCTTTTGTCAAGAACATCAATACATCTTTCATACTTTCATAGTAGTCCATTTTTTATGTCAGATTCATGAAATGTGCTGTTTTTCTGCATTAGCCAGAGGGGTTGCTAGTAAAGAGAATGTCTTCATGTGCTCAAGGTACTGCTGGACTACAAAGGTTGGAAGGGAATGCTAACTGCTCAGATTGGGATGGATACATTTTCAGTAATCTCTTATGTTGCAAAATTCTGTTTGGACAATATATCAAAATCAATAACTGTTACTGACTTTGTGTTTCTCCATGAAAGGCAGACAATGCACTGATTACATATATTATGGAATAAACTTGTGCTGGATTAAATCAGTAAATCAATAAAACTCTTAAGGCCCGGTTTCATAGACAGGCTATTTATAAACATGCCCTACTAAAAAGCATTACTGGTGAGACAAAACAAAGGCACTGACATGTTTTAGGATCTGATCTACATTTTAGTTTAGGATTAGCTTAAGCCCTGTCTGTAAAACGGGTTTTCTTTTAAACAAAAAACCAAGCTGCACCCTTTTTTATATGTCATCTTTCATTCCAAAATAGAATAATGAATGAACGAAAAAGTACACGGACCACATATATTGGAGGAAAAAAATCTTTGTTTTTTGAACTAAATTTGGCCCAGATATTCCTCTGCAGGCTTTGTGAAATTTCCTTTAAACGTTCTAACACTTTTTTGTTTGAGTTTATATTTTTGCCCCATGCATAATGCATTTTATTGACTATATCGGTGATTAAGCAAAAATAAGGACTTTTTGTTCTGTTGTACAGGATGTAAAAACTACTTCTTCTTTTTTTTAACCAACACTATCTATACAATCTAACATTAAAAAATAGCTGACTTTTACATAATAAATGGAGTAGCCTACTACTGAATGTACTGACAGTTTATTTTTTTGATCTATAGCATAATGCTATGCCAAAATGAGCTAAAATGTTCTGTCTTCCTTTTTTTCTGTTTATGATATTCCTGAAATATTCTATGCTTGTGCTTGCTAGTAACTAACAGTACTTAGTATGATTATTTTAACCTGCTGTCGTAACCTGTTAAGATGCATCTGAGTTTGAGTCTAAATTTATTCAATCAATGATAGCATGAGGATATTACAAACTGTTACAATTTTTTTACAGAATATATATACTTAAACATATAAAATATTTAAAATTTAATTAAATAAAATTAAATTTAAGTGAACACCACAGGGTATTTGTATTTGTATTGATATGTTTAGCTGAATTAATGAAGACTTAAATAAAAAAAAAAGTCTTTGGTTCAGCATAGCTGGATATATTATTAGATTTTATGGTACGATCACTAAAATGTCCCCCATAACATTATGATTTCAAAGTTATTACTTTTTTCCTTCTTTAGTTTGAGTTAAAGTGAGTATATAGTTACATCATGAGCTGCTGACTGGAATTTCCCAGACCCTTTAGATTGTTTTAGAATAATAATAATAATAAAAAAAATAACTCTGTCTAGCTCTGTAGTAATATATATATATTAATGCAAATGGTTAGTAAAATAGTTAGTGTTTATCAAATTAGTTAACTAGTTCAGTTGTTTTAGCTTCAAGAAAACAACTTCAGTTGGCATCTGTGATTTGGCATTGCATAATGATCATGTGACCCAACAGATCTCTTTATAAGAGAGTCCAGTTATTAGAGGGAGACAAAGAAGTCTTGAGGACAGCTCTTAAAACATCACAAGCCATTACAAGCAGACCAGCATGTCTTCTGTGAACCGTCTGAACAGCAGCACTTCTGGTAGGTTACCGTTCTAATCACAGATTTAATGTACCCAAAACTTCAATCTGAACAATTTCTTTGCCCCACAGGATGGAAAAAGACCAGGTCACAGAATAAAGAGCAACACTTCACTGATGTTCATGGTCTACCATGCATTGAGAATCTGGTGTGTTCTGCAGATGAAACCCCAGAGCCCATTGCCACTACAATTACAGGTACTGTCCCTTCCTGGATCAAAGGCAATTTCCTCCGGAATGGACCTGGAAAGTTTGAGATTGGAAGAAGCAGGTGAGCATCATCTAGGCTCCTTAAGAAGTCAATAGATCTGAATTATCAAAGCAAAAAACAAGTGTTTGCTCCTTAGTTTCAACCACTGGTTTGATGGCATGGCGCTTATGCACCAGTTCCACATTGAGGATGGAAAGGTGACGTACATGAGCCGCTTTCTCAACAGCGATTGCTACAAGGAAAACCTTGACCATGACCGCATTATGGTGTCTGAATTCGGCACGATTGCCATGCCAGACCCATGCAAGAACTTCTTCCAGCGCTTCCTCTCGCGCTTCGAGTTGATGAGTGAGTGAGAAATCTTCAGATCTGATTTAAGTGGTCTGAATATGTTACGAGCATCTCTCTTCTTACACAGAACAAAGTGATAATGCGAATGTGAGCTTTGTCCAGTATAAAGGAGACTATTATGTCAGCACAGAGACCAACTTCATGCACAGAATAGACCCATTGACACTGGAAACAAAGGAGAAGGTACATACTAGTTATGATTTAAAAATGTATAAAGCATGTTTTTATAGAGAAGAAACTAAAGCTGAAATGAGATCATTTTTATGTTTAGGTGGATTGGAGTAAATTTGTTGCGGTTAATGGAGCCACAGCTCATCCCCATGTGGATGCTGATGGAATTACGTACAACATGGGCAACTCTTACACTCGAAAAGGTTTGTCAGCAGTTAAAACAAAAAAAAAGTCTAAAAGTGTTTATTGGGTTGAATGCAAAGATAAAATATTCTTATTCTTTAATTTTATTGTTAAGGTGCTTTCTACAATATAATAACAGTGCCTTCAGAAAAAGTGAATCCAAATGATACCTTGGAAGGAGCCTCAATTGTGTGTTCAATCCCCTCTAAGGACAAGTCTAAACCATCCTACTATCACAGCTTTGGTAAGTGAGCAATAGCTAAAAAAACATTTTAGCAAATTTGTAAATAAATTGGTAGATACAATTTTTTTTTATATAGCCTATAATTTGAAATTACATATAAATTAACTAAGCAATTGTTGTCGATCTTTAGTGTCACATGATTTAGCAGAAATATGTGAGCCTGAACCACAAAGCCAGTTGTAAGAGTCAATTTAACAACAACAAAAAATCAATTGAATAAGCTTTCCATATATACATTATTTGGTCTATTAAAGCAGCACTACATAAATCTGAATTTATATATACATAACTTTAAATCTGTCCAAATTTTTCTTGACCAAATCTTTAGTGTTAGGATTGGGAAATGTACAAAATATCTTCATGGAACATTATAGTTACTTAATATGCTAATGATTTTGGCAAAAACAAAATCATTTTTTTAGGACATTTCAAAAGAATTACATTTATTTAAAATAGAAATAATTGTATCTTTTTTAATTAATGTGAAAAAATATGAAATTCTATTGCAGCCATGTCAGAGAATTATGTGGTATTCATCGAGCAGCCAATCAAAATGGATCTCTTAAAAATTGTGACATGCAAACTGCGTGGAAAGGGGATTAACGAGGGTGTTTACTGGGACCCCAAACAGAACACAGTTTTCCATGTAATCAATAAACTCACAGGAAAGGTAACTACTGTCAATAACTCCACACCGCACTTTACTTTATTTTTATGATGTTTTCATGTTATTTTCATTTAGTATAACTCATGTTGAAATGATTCTGCTCTGGTCACAGCTGAGCCTCTTCAATTATTATGCGAAGCCACTGTCAACCTTCCATCAGATAAACTGCTATGAAGAAAACGGTTTCCTAATCATGGACATGTGCTGTTCTGATGATGGCCAAGCAATTAACAACTACCTGATTCAGAATCTAAAAAAGTCTGGAAATGCTCTAGACGAGGTAAAAGCTTACTTTTATGCTATTTCTTTGTGTACCAATAATTTGTTGAAAATCAACAATTATCAAATTATACAAAAAAAATATTATACATTATTACTATTACTTATTTGGCACGGTTATTATTTAAAATGGTCATGTTTTCATGTAATTTGTTTCTTGCTGATTCTTTGTAAATATTTGTGAAATTATTTAGCAATTATGCAGTGTATTTCACAGGTTTATTGTTTTTTTGCTGTTAGGTATACAACACAATGTGCAGAGTGTTCCCCCGCCGCTTTGTCCTGCCACTGAATGTGGACAGTCATACACCCTGTGGGCTAAATCTCAACACGCGCTTAAACAGCACTGCCACAGCCATCAAGACAGACAAGAATAAGGTTGGTTTGTGTGGAAAACTATTTTTTAAGTTTTTGCTATAACATCAAATATTGAAAATTGTGCATTTATACAGGTGTTTTGCACGCATGAAGATCTCCATGGTGATGATCTCCATGAGTATGGAGGTCTGGAGTTTCCACACATCAACTATTCATTGTGCAATTCCCGTCCCTACCGTTACTTCTATGGATGTGGCTTCAGACACCTGGTTGGAGACTCGCTCATTAAAATAGACCTTCAAGGCAAACAAATAAAGGTTAATTAGGAGTATTAAGTTAATGCATGTTGAAATTGTGTCAGTGACTTTTAATGTTTAGTCATTTGAGCTAATATTTCAACTTATGACAGGTGTGGAAACATGCAGGCATGTTTCCCTCAGAACCGATCTTTGTCTCATCACCTGGCGCTGTAGAAGAGGATGATGGAGTCATTCTGTCCGTGGTCATCACCCCAAATCAGGTATAACATGCAATGTTCCTCAGTGGTCTTAAGTATTGCTTGTTAGCTTTTCAAAAATGTGGTAAAATATATGGCTATGCTAATAAGCAGCTGTCCCTCTAGGATAAGAGCACCTTCCTTCTGGTGCTGGATGCAAAATCATTTGAAGAACTTGGCCGGGCTGAGGTACCTATCAACATTCCATATGGATTCCATGGGACTTTCCAAAATAGACACTGAGAGACTCTTTTAAAAAGCCCAAATATTAAGTAAATGTTCAAGCTGTCTCTGAATAACCTACTTTTATTTTTCTGCTCTTGTTTTTCTCCTGAATTAATCATTTGTATTATATAATCTCAGTAATTTACTTAAATAATATCTGCCAGAAGAATAAGAATTTATTCCAATAACAAATGCTTCTGTGTATATATATATATACAGTATATATATAATTGTTTTCATGATAAATCACAACAGACTATGACTGTCACCACATATCAGCTTTATTTCAGCATAACACCTATTTTTCTAATATTGTAAAGTATATCAATATATTATATATATATAGGCTATATATATATATATAAATATATATATATATATATATATATATTATACAAGTATAATATGAACATGTATAATCAACATTTTAACAAAGTTTTAACTGATGCTTGTATAGCGGATGAGATGCCTTATATAAATCAAATAAAACCACTCAAAAGAACTGAACCTATCCTTGTAGTTTGTCAGAGATCAAAGCCAAAGATTGTCTCAGATGTTCCTTCTTCGCTTTAAGATGAGATTCCAAGCTCCTGGCCTCAGTAAGAATATCCTGCAGTTCTGCAAGCTGTAAAGTGTCCTCAGCAACTCTTTCCCTAAGTAGAAAACATGGGAAATTACTGTAATGTTTGAGCGTAAGGCTTACAGATCTATTACTGATGAGACACAGGGATGGCATACATATTCATCCATTTACCTCAAGACCTCGGAGTACTTGGAAAAGAGGACACTGACCTCTCGGCTAGTCTCTAAAATGAAAAGATATACAGAAAACTGAAAACTCGAAACATGAGGTAACTTAGATGGCTGTCATACACAACCTCACATATGTCAAATAATTAATATGCATTTTATTGATTTGAAAGCATAAAAGAGAAAAACCAGGACATGCCTGTTATCGCTACTTGAAACCCATAAGACATGTCTCCAGCTGCTGATCTGAAATGCTTGGCCTTTATCTTTTTTGCTTCAGATGTCTCCAAAAATGGTACATTTTCGAACTAAATGCACATTTGTGAGCATTAGTAAACAAATAAATTTATAATAAGTTATTACTCGGTTAACAGAAGTTAACAACTGGCTGCTATTTTATTACAGTAGATATATGTGATAATTTTAATTGAAAACATGACGACCTCGAAATCCTCACCTCACGTATTTTGTCTTGAGGCCTTTTCATTTCTGTTCCTCTGACCGCTTCTTTAGTGCTCTCCAGTTTGCGTTGTGCCATAGCAGCTGCCTGTGACTGAGAATAGTGGCATAACATTTTTGTCAACATAATATCAAGTCAAGTTTTTTTTTATTTCAATGACTGAATCTTTTGTTCATGGATTTCGCTCGTCGGCACTCGTCGTTTTTTCAGCCTACGCGAGAGCTGACGTCTTTGACGTTTTCAATTAAATCAACTGTTAAAACTAACACAAAATCAACATCTTTGGCAAAAGGGTATACTTAGTAATGGAATACTAGTTGTTTGGTTAACAAAAGTAAATACCGAACTTGCTCACTTGGGTTACAGCAGTTGAGTCTACGTCAGCCTACCAACCGCTGCTTTTGAACTTGAACGGTCAAAATCGCGCGCAAACAGAAAACGCGCGCAACCTCGAGCGCAAAACTCATCCTTATTATTGATTATAACGCAGCTATCATTAGTGGCAAAATTAGGCTCATATAAAAAATATACACTGTCTTTACATATTCTGACCAGCAGATGGAGGTTTTGGACAACTATGAACTCAAAATCAGGTGCTGAGCTTACAAAACATGATAGCGTGTTGTCCTATTTTTGATTTTAAACCAATGGCCAATTTTTTCTGAATCCTTACGTATACATAAATTAATTTTCCATAAAGAATACTTCATAAATAGCACAGCATTTGTGAAATTTTTATGGATATCTAAAAAAACCCCACAATAACAATGTTTGAGTTTATATATATTAGTTTGTTTTTAATAAAAAATACAATTATCAGTTTAATCAAAGTCTAAATGTTTCCCATATTTAAAGAACCAATTATGGCCATTTAACTTTTGACCTTTTAGCAAGTTATGTAGATTTAAATTGTTTTTTCACTCAGATCCAGAGATATTTAACATAATAAAAACCTTTTGTGCTCTTTAAACATGTTGATCATTTATACACTAACAATTAATAAAGCTAAAAAAAGCAATTATATACTATCATCATCATAATCATCATCATTTGTCTTCTTATAGGCCTAATTCATATTTAGGTCTACGCAGTCAACAACATTTTACGAGATGCTACTAATGCAAAACGCTCTTTCTTTGCAATCTTCTTTGAAACAATCCTTTGTTTTGATCTTGCCAATCTACAGTTCATGTAAAACAAAACAAAACATCATGTGCCATCATGTGCCATCATGTGCCATCATGTGCCATCATGTGCCATCATGTGCCATCAGTATCCATGGTAATGAGTTTGAATGCGGTTGACCGCTAGAGGCGCCCTGCCACACATCGCTTTCAACATACACAAACATGGCGTCAGGGCAGACACGCAAGATGCTGGCGCTCAGTCGCTGTGCCATATATCTGTTATTATTACTCGTTCCTGGCGCGATCTCCTCCACACTTCGACTTAACCATGACCAGAGATTTATGCTACCACAGGACAGGGGTTTCTCCTTAGTGCGTGCACACCTGGAGCATGCAGAAAGTCGCGTCGTGCGTCTGGAGAGAGAAGTCAGGGAGGCTTCATCCGCGCACCAGCATCGCGTTCGGCGGAATGCTGCTGGATCACCCGTGCCAAAGGTTTATGGAAGGGTAAGCGAGGTTTACATTCATTAGCTGTAAATGCATTGATAATAGGGCAAAACATCCTCCCGAGTTTGCGTAACCCTAATAAATATTACATTCGGTATTCCCAATAGTTGTGTATCATTCACCTTTGGTTTGCACGCAGTCACCTAGAAGTGTAATTGACCTGTTTGTCAGATGAAAGGTTCTCGCACTCACCCTAAGCAAAACATTGCTTCTCCGGTGAGGGTAAATAATTATAAATAATACATATATATTATTTTTTATAGCACTGACTTCAATGAATGTGGAATGGTAAGGTTTAATCATTGCCCACCGAATAAACAGTCTCACATTTCTCTCGTACCTGCTATGTCAATCAAGATATTTGATACCAAAACAAACAAAAATAAATTCTTAGGACGTGCGATGTAAACATGTTTTCGTTTTCTCTCTCTCTCTCTGTGTTACGTATTGAACACCGATGTATTGTTACACTATATTTAGATTCAGGCATGATAGGATTTTAAGCTTTGTTTATGAAGCATACGATTTTTTCTATTATTTCTGCCACGGTAGTAATGCTAATACTAAATCTTCCTTCTAATAATTATCGAAAGCTACCTATTTTATTCAAATAAATATTATAAATATGTAATATGGGGAGGCTAGTTGTCTTGTGGTCACAACATAACTAGCCACCAAACAACTTATTGTAGGTTTTTTGGCGTTATTTAGGTGGTTAAACCATTTTAAAATACATTACAAAAAGAGGAAATATTCCAACAAATCTTTTGGGCTTTAAACTTTATAGTTGCAGAGATAAAAACATTGTAAAACTAACCCCAGTCTCCCTATATATATATATATATATATATATATATATATATATAATGTTTGTTGTTTCAGTGAAGGGTTTATGCTTAATGTCAGTTTCTTGGGAATTAGAAACAGACTTGGCTCATCTTTGTTCCTATTGAATGTATGACACAATGTTTCGATGTTTGTTTACCGTCAGGAAGCAGCTTTGTTACGCAAGCATTAACAAACCAAAGAGGCATAACTGGTTGCACAGTCTTGCTGGGAAACTTCCCAGCAAAACCTTTTACCCCCTCAAGTGTTTTGCTTCGAGATGTTTGTTAAGCCAGACATGCAGCAGTTCCTAGTTCTGCTTTTAACACAGACCCATTGTGACTTTAAAATCTCGAAGGGGGCAAAGCACTAAATTTTGTCTTGAAAGACAGTCATTGTGCTGTGTTCGCAGACACAAGATTGTGGTTGGCAAAGTAAATACAGGTATTGTGGTTTTTTAAGAGCCGGCTGACCCTACATATGCTCATCTACTACAGCAGGTGTTTTTATGATTCAAGATCAGATTTGTTGTGACTCACTTGTGGCGATACGAGTATGACTGTTGCTTTGATTTGATCATTGTGAAACTGAAACATTTGAAAAATGTATTGAACAGTAGTGCATTTTAGTTGTTTGGTTCATACTAACTTGTAAATATATCAGAGTGGTGAATTGCATTTTTGTTTTTTAGTCAAAATTTCTAAAATGCCAAAAAAACCAAAACAAAAATGATGTACTGAATATTGGAAGGTATTATAGCGTCATGTAATGTAATGCTGTAATGCATATACAGTTTGAGCAATGGGCGGCCACCAAGATTAGACTTCTAGCCTTTTCACCCTGTTGAGCATACAGGAAATCCTCTATGAAGTGTTATTAGTGTCCTGGATGGAGTCCATTGCAGTTGCTATGAGGTGAATTACCCCCTCAGATGATCCAATTAAGATCTCCCATCTGCCCCCCCCCCCTCCTTCCTTCCCTCTTTCAGACCTTTTGGTTTGTTATGTTGTTTTTGGCACATACAGAGAAGCAGTGAAACAAACATCAGTCCACTCTTTTTGTCTATTGTGATCAAGTAACCTAGAAAAGTCCTCGGCTCTGCCAGGACAAGGATATACACTTGTTGTTGTCTTTGCAGACTTGCTGTGACACACAATTACTCATGAAGTTTGGAGAATTGTGACAGAGTCATTATCATAAATATTCAGTTCAGCGACAGACCCCAAGGCAACAAGCGTTTTACTGAGAATTTTTATTTATTTTTTAAAACTAACAGTCCTATCTATTTTTACATTTCGAAATTGACACATTTGTTTACATCTATTGCTTTTGGAGGCACGGTTAAATGGGAAGTATTTCACAATATTTCACTGCCCTGATGAAGCAATAATCAGAAGAATGTTATATATTCAAAACAAGTTTCCTATTAAACTGAATTCATTTCATGGACATTGGATCTTCTGTATATATTCATATATTTAGCTATGCTAAGTAGACAAACAAATGCAGTTTTGTTATAGTATGCAGGGCTCTGGAGTGTGACCTCATTTCTCAATGGTGCGACTAAAAAATATCTGTGGTCGCACCGGTGCGACCAAGCGTTCGAGGGGAAGAAAAAAAAACGCGGCATTGAAGGTCTCCCTGTGGTTCAACAACAGATACACATTAAGGCTGGAACACAAAAGCCGACTGAATTTATTTTACTACGTGGCATCCATTACAGACAGCAGAATTGGTTCTATTGTATTTTGCCGCATCGCACCGTGCTGCTCGCGTCCGGTGTAGATACGGCGAGAGAGAGGTGAGTAGTCTATGCCCATCAGATTAACAAAGTGGATGTAGCCATGGATGATAAGAGAAGATGAAAAGAACCATTGACAACTTATTAATTAAGAATGTTATGTTAAGGCCTGATCCGTCCAAGAATCATTTAAGCACAGAAGTGACCGAAGTAATATCGAAGACTGCGATGTCCGTAAAACTGAAAGTCATATCACTTTCTGACATGACGCGAGTTCTTTCTTCAAACCTTCATTAACTGGGAGCAGCTTTTAAATTTGAGCGTTTGAGCGGCGCATTTGAATTACGAGGCGCGTGCAGAACACAAAACTGATTTCAGATAAAACGCAGCTTATTTCTCCTTTACTGTAAGTTACCGAAACACACATGATAACACGCACTGCATGGGAGACTCGCATTTGTGTGGCAGAGCTGCTCTCTCTCGCTGTGTATGACATGACAGACAACTAGTTGTCAATCCAGTTCCGTTCACACAGCGCCTGTGTTCTGAGAATGCGGTTGTGATTCCTGAAAATGTACAGGGGTGAGTTTGGTTACAGAATGCGGTTGTCAGACTCGTAAATAACCAAACTGCGTGTGAACGCAACCGTATTCTGCTGCTGTGTGAACACAACCTTTAGTTTTGCAACAGTGTAAACTAGGGCTGAACGATATATCGTTATCGTATCTATATCTCGATATGAACTTTCAAGATATTAATATAAAAAAAAGCAACGATATAGACGATATAGATTTCCCCTCTCTGCACTCGCCCCGCCCTGCATACATCTCTTGCAGTCACACAACGAACATCAGTTTTACGAGTGCCCTTGAATGTACCGCT
>JAUCNO010000191.1:7685974-7706883 GCA_032353835.1 Enteromius viviparus
TTCCCAGTGGAAAACCCCCCAAAAGTGAGCTGTACTGAACCGTACCGTACTATGCAGTGGAAAAGCGCCATTAGTGTATTTTCTTACTTTCGAGTGGGGTCGAGTCAGAGGGGATAAAGAAGTTCTGTCAAACAGCTTGACTTCTGTTTTAAAGGTCAACAAAGAGACTTTCTATGTGTATGTGTGTGTGTATTCTGGGTGTGAGTTTGCTGACTGTATTCTCTGAGCCCTCAATTGGTTTTCAGTTTTAATCTAGACAAACTAAAGGCGGAGCTGCCGGGCTGGTTAAAAGAGCTGTAAGCCCCTGCTTTTATCCATCTCTCACCCAGCTGCTGGACGTGTTAAACCCCCAGTCGTGAAATAGAAAGCAAACGGCAAGGTTTGTGTGTTTGTTCCCCTGCGAGATAATCCCCTTATCCTCTAGCTTGGTGATTTAAGAGCCCGTCTCAACAATCAGCACCCCTGTGTGTTTACAGAGGAAGTGAAGTCAGGCCGTTTGTCCAGAGTCTAGAGAGAGACTCTCCCATCTGTTTCTCTGAAACCGCTGCCCGTTCCTCCGTGTCTGTAGTCTTGATCTCTCACACTCAGCCTGAATAATTTATCAGTAACATCACGCAGGAGACAGATGAGGAAATTTGGTTGCTGCTTTGGCTGAATGTGAGTTGTGATATGTAAAGAGGCTGGATTAGCTTGGCAAGTGGAAGTAGGTATTGATCACGTTTGGTAAATGCAGCTGCAGATGCACTGTGCTGTTTTTGCTGTGTAGCACATTGTTTATCATTAAGAAATGCAATACAAAACCAATTAGTTACTTTAGTAATGATTAAACTACATGAAGCTTTTATATAGGGTCTTGTAAGAATTGTGGCCATGGACAACAAAACCAGTCATAAGTGTTCATTTTCAGAAATTAAGATTTATACATGATCTGAAAGCTGAATAAATGAGCTTCCCATTTATGTATGATTTGACCGAGATGCAGCTATATGAAAATCTGGAATCTGAGGGTACAGAAAAATGTAAATGCTGAGAAAATCACCTTTAAAGTCATCCAAATGAAGATCTTATCAATGCATATTACTAATCAAAAATGTGGTTTTAATTTTTGGTAAGAAATTAACTAAATACCTCCATTGGAACATGATCTTTACTTTTTGGCAAAAAATCAACAATCATACAATGTATTTTTGGCTATTGCTACAAATATATAAGACTGGTTTTGTGGTCTAGGGTCACGTATGTATTTTTTAAAGAAGTCTAAATTATGTTATGCCAATCACAAATATAATAAAGTCAGTAATATTGTAAAGTCAGTATTACGTGGTCCTTCAGAAATCATTTTAATATTCTGGTGCTTAAGAGACATTATTACATTCTCATTATTATCAGTTCTGAAAGCTTTTGTTTTCTTAATATTTGAGAAGATTTTTCTCCCTTTAGGGCCTTTTTTCAATGAAGGAACTTTTTTGTTGTAGCCCAAATAATTGTGGAACAACCCACTTTTTGGCGTGTTTGCACCGCAGTAACTAGGAACTCCGTTTGGGGGAACTAAATAAGCTTCCTTATGTCTTAATGACGTGTAGCACTGCCAGCTGACTTTCCGTTCTTTCAATTGCTTGATGTATACATTGGCATTTCATGTCCATTACTTTGAAACCCACACGACACAACAAAAACACAGCTTCGATCCCAACAGCTTCCATTCTCCTGTCATTTATGTTGTTGTTCTTTGTTTTTTTTTTCCTTGTTGAATGACACATGCAAGTGACGTCGCTGTGGACCAGCTTACCTCACTTCTTAGTACCCAACGTTGATGTGAATGTATCCAGAAAAATGGTATTGGGAAATAGTTCACACAAAATCGTCCCAGTACTTTAGTATTGTATTTTTCTGGAACTAAAGCAGTGCTAAAGGCTCTATTGTTTCAAAGCTGGAGCAGGAGTAGACCGGAATGGCTCCTAATTGAGGTGTTTTTTTGTTAGTAATAATCAACGTATCAGTCATCATTTACTCCTGACATCTGAGCTGCTAAACACAGACAGTTTTAATGATAAATTCGGCTAAAGTTTACATTCTCAGAGAACTGCTCAGAAAGAGGAAGAGGGGGGGGATGAGCGTTTAATGGGACATGCACCAAAAAAAGCTGCTGTGAACAGAGCTGTTTATGACAGGGTAAAAAGTTTGTCGTTTTATACATTGAGAAATTTAGACCAAACTATGTTATAGACTTTTCATGAAGACCCTAAATAATCATGTCAACTTGTGGAAAATGTGCTCCTTGATTAAATTAAAAGATTAGTTCACCTAAGTCATTGGAGCATTAGAGGTTAGACATCTCTCAGATTCCATCAAAATATCTTCATTTGTGTTCTGAAGATGAAGAAAGGTCTTACAGGTTTGGAAAAACACGAGAGTGAGTAATTAATGACTGAATTTTCATTTTTCTTTGGGTGAAATAACTCTTCAAATGCATCCTTGCTGAAAAAATGTATTCATTTCTTACAAAAAACAAAATGTTACTCACCCCAACCGTTTAAACAGTAGTGTAGTATTTAATATAGACACATATAAATATGTAATTGGTTGATTTCTGTATACCTACGAAACAAAAATAGGCTGCTTTTATTTTTGCCATATAAACATAAAACGGAGCACAAATTTATTCTAAACCTAAGAAAAAACTAATGTGGAAATGGGGCTTTTTAAATTCCACCACATGCTACTTGTTTCCAAGTATGTCCAAACAAATATGTCCAAGTATGTCTGTCTTTCTGTTCCGATAGGGGTGTAGAACCATATGACAACCCCACCACAGTGTTTGTGCAGCGCCACGAGCCCCAGGGAGACTCCAGCATCCTCAGCAGCACAGACTTCTTCCAGGACGAGCAATACCGGCGTGTTATCCTGGAGAAGGTGGACAGTTTCCAGCTACGGGACAAGTACATGTTTGCCACAACCACTAGGGTAAGTGTGCACTGCGACCAGATCGAAGCTGCAAACCTTTGAAGGATAATTTGTAGTTTTAGGCTTTTATATAGCAAAAGACGGGAAGAATGCTCAGTACTGAGCTAGAGTTAAGAAACGTGAAATGTGCTGAGTGCCAAGAGTCAGATCTGTGCCAAACTCCCTGAATGCCTCTCTTGTGAGCGTGAGTAAACACTTCTCTGAAGAGCTGGAGGAACGATCCCGCTCAAGATGAACAGGCACTGATAAGACTTGAATTCGAGTGTGTGGGATTGCTGGTGTGTTTTGCCAACAGTGAACATCTAAACTTTGTTGAAGAAGGTAATTTAGACTGCTGACCATCTATAAGGTGTAGTACTTAATCATCCGGCCTGGTAACTGGAAGGTGGCAGGGTTGAATCCTGCACAACCATTGTGCCCTGAGACTTCAGAATTGTCCAATGACGGATAGCATGTAATAATTGTACTTTGAATAAAACCATCTGCTAAATATCAGACTGTGAACAGAGCAGAGGCAGAAAACTGATATAATACGCAAGCAATGTTCACAGTTACACAACGTGTTGCTGTTACACACTTTCTCTGTTCCAAAACCCAACGATCTGCCTGGAAGGCAATATTTAAGGCTTCCGGGATGAAGACTGTTCCAGAAGGTAGGCGGTTTAGTTATGTTGCCTCCTAAGAGGCCAAATTTTGGCTGGATTCTTAGGCAGCATTGTGTGTATCCTACACAGAGAGCGCAAACCTGGAACGCACTGCAACGAGGTTTGATGAAAGAAGAAATACAAGATGGCGAACAAGAATTTTTTTTTATTTCTTGTGTAGAATAGTTATAAGGATTTAAAAGGTTTTTCACCCAAAAATGCAAATTACCCAGTGATTTACTCACCCTCAAGCCAACCTAGATGTATATGCAGAGTTCTATTAAAACATGTCCTTGCTCTGCCATTCTTTATAAGGGCAGTGAATGGGCTTTAAGATTTTGAAGTCTAATCAAAGAGCTTAAATTCATAATAAAAATACCACACATAGCTTTTTTTGTGAGAAATATGTCTATATTTAAAACTTTATGAACCGAAAAACCGAATGCACTACAGTTAACAGGAGAATGGAATGTTCTTCAGTAAACGCAACACGTACTAATACTTGTTAGAGAGTTATTTCAACTACAGTTTTGCGACGATAGAATACTTTTTTTTGCGGAAAGAAAACAAAAGTAACATCATATACTCAGCCATTCTTCTCCTATGACTTGCGTCTTCTGCCATTTAAGAGAACATTATGCGTAAGCGTACACTTTCTTCTAGGTGCAAACAGCCACAGATTACACACGTGTGTGCTTTCACCCGGATGAGTGAGCTTGAGTGGGTTGAGCATGGCGGAAGACGTAAGTCACGGGAGAAAGGTAAATTATGTTATTTTTGTTTTATTTGCTCAAAAAGTATTCTTGTAGCATTGCGAAAGGGAGGTTAAGTCAGTGATGTCACATGTTTTTGGTATGTTTCTGGATCTGGGATCACTTCCTGTCTATGGAGGAACAGGCTCTCTGATATCATCAAAAATATCTTAATTTGCGTTCCGAGCGTGAATGAAGGTCTTACGGGTTTGGAACGACATTAGGGTGAGTAATTAATGACTAATTAATGACATTTTTGGGTGCACTAACCCTTTAAAGGGGAGCATATAATATTAACAACTAGAGGTTGAAATGGGAACTGGGCAGAGTAGTTTTTGTCCTGCCCCTTTTCCTGAGTGCTTATATGGGTTGCCAGATAAGGGAAACACAACAGGAACAAGCACAATTGACAATCGAAGGCCAAAAGGTGATTTATCTACATTTAATATGCCTTTGGTAAAAATGTCTTTCAGATGGATGCAGCTGCTTTGTAGGTCAGGTAGAATCTGCGATATCTGTCCCAGTTCGTTTGCAGGTTACCATGGTCTTTTCCACTAACTGGTAACCTGGGGTATTGAAATTTTGTATCACTCTCACAGTACTTTGGTATTATACAATGACTGATCTGCGCAGTGCTGCTTTAAGTCGAACAAACACACACATGTGCATATTTGCATTGCTTTGATCATTCTCTTTAGATCCCCCCCTCCTCATGCAACCAATTTTAGTAGATTATGTACAATGCCTCCATGATATTTGTTAAACTGCTTTGGATATTTTAGGTGATATAAAAATCCTTGCCAGGTTGGCACACAGGGCCACCCTAATACATCACCTTTGCTAGTTATGTAACAGTTGGATGTATGTGTTTTTTTAGCATTGAAGTTTAGCATGGATAATAATTCATTAATTTAAATATGTTTAAGTTAGTTTGAGGTTGAGATCCGCTGCTTTTAAACTATTTGTTTTATTTGCACATTTACATAATACCATGTATATCTATTAATAAAGAGTTTCATTGAAGTAAACAGAAAAAGGCTAGCAAATGTGAGTATTTTATTGAAGATATTGACATTTTCTTGAAGTTAAACACTAATATTATTTCACAATTTTGAGCAGAAACAATTTTACATGTGTTGCAATGTGTTTTGTATTGTGAGCTAGTTAGCATTACCCAGCCCTGCACCACAGGTCATTAGTCATAGAGAATCAGAAGTTTTAAGCTGTATCTGTCAAACTGTTTTTTTTGCCTCGTATCCAAGATGGGAACATAATATAGAAAGAAATATTTGTTTTCATTTAATATGCCTTCATAAAGTTTTGCATAGTTTTGGTTGCTGAAACAATGACTGTCTAGACTACATGTCTATGCTGACCACAGCTAGTTTTGTGTTTCAGTCTATCTCTCACCCTTGAGTTTATTCAGTGGTTAATCATTTCCACCTCGCATCGACTGGCATCTCCCTAACCTCATCCCACAGCAAATGTCTGACTGCCCAGAAGTGGATGAGACATCTGTCAGGTCGCGTACTTGGCACTGCCAGGTTTGCGTAAAGCAGAAGCCGACCCAAGTCACCCATTAAAGTGGGAAGAAATGTGCAATTTATCTGCGGCTTCAGAAAGCCAGAGGCTCTGTGGGAGTTTTGAGGGCTGTTTATGAGCGGTGCTACACGGATGGCACCACCACGGCCCTGGACACCATGCTGGAGGAGCTGCCTGCTTGACAGCTCTGATCTATGTTCCGTTAATGAAGTTGTGGCTTGGTTTCCCTGGGGTGCTTCTAACCACTCATGCACCACTTATATGCGTTCTGCTGCCCAGTGCCGCCATATGGTCCTGTCTTCCACACTACGCTGTGCTAACGGCTCACAGCGCTGCTGTAATGCAACAAAACAGTTTTATAATTGCTCCTATTGTTCTTGTTTGTGAAGGACCGTGTAGGTAAGATGTAGGAAATACATAAATGAAAACTGTGTCATCATTTATTCACCCTCATGTTGTTCCAACCCTGTATAAAGGCCTCGATATACTTCAAACGAAATCAAAGAATGAACTGAAATGACCTCATTTCGAACAAAATCAGACCAGAACGAAGTTCGTTTTCAGTTCGAATCGCCTGACCAAAGCAAACTTTTTGGAGAGTTCGTTTTGGCTCCTAAACACCTTTGGTCCGAGGCGGTTACACAGTTGGTGGGTGTGTTCTGAAACTCCACCTTCTTTGACGCGAGGTCAGGGAATAGAGCAACATCTTCAGTCACTATATACATATATAGCTGAGCTGCCACATATTCGCACCTGGACGATCGCTCGCGGACAGACTTCAAGTTCAATCAAACGCATAGGATATGTCCGAGTGTCACGTCATGTTTACATCACGCCTCCAGCGGCGTGGGGGTGTCTTGAGTGTTCGTAAACAGTATACTGTCACTCAGCCATTTCAAACTTCTTTTTACCCTGAAACGAAAATTAACTTCGTTAGAAGTTTATCGAGGCTTATCTTTCTGTTATTCTGCTCTGGAACTCAAAAGAAGTTTTTTTTTTTCCCACTGAGATGTGTTCTATTGTGTTCCACAGAAGAAATAGTTTGGTTTGGGATGACATGATGGGGAGTAAACGATGACAGAACTTTAATTTTTGGATGAAATATCCCTTCCAGGATCTTGAAAGTCATCTGAAATTTCATTTCATAGAGAATCTCTTTGGAGAGGCATATACCAAAAGGAGCTATGAGGATTTTTTTTTTCTTCTTCTGAATTTTCCACAAGCGGCTACAGGAAATTTGCTCTCTATGTTCTGGTGAGCCACAGTTCCAGTGAATTTTTTGTAACGGATTTGGATACTTCACTTACTGAGTGGATGGATTTACATCAGGATAATTAGTGGTTATTATGGTTAAACCATCCAGCACTTTGCAGTTCAAGTTGGTTGTCTACATAGCACATTAAACAAAATTATCCTAAGGAGGTCTATGACAAGACAGATAAATAGTAAACAGGCCAGAGCAAACAGCTCTGTGGAATTTGTCTGGCTGTGTTGGTTGTAAATATCTCTACTCTTGAGGAGAGAGAAAGTGACAGGTTTGTTGAGAGCCTTGGCTTGTGGAAGACTGTGTGTGGCCTGGCCCTGACCCCGCTGGCCAGACGTACCCTTGGAGCAACCTCTCTCGGTTTTTTTTTTTTTTTACTCACTCAGTTACAGACTTACACTTAGTGAGCGGTCTATAGGGGCAGCATTTTAAGGAGGCATGAGATACCCCTGCTGAAAAGAACCAGCTTATATTGTCCTAAGCAAGTCACATGGTCTAAGTTGGGCGTACCTGTTAAAAAACAAGAGATCAGCCAAAACAAACAAACCATCTTTGGCTAGTTAAACCTATTTTTAACAGGGGCCAGGTGCTTAGTTATGCTTTGTTTTATGCATACTTGTAAGATAAACTTGTTAGGACCAGTGTGGTTTTTGTTTACTAAACCTGAAGGTTTCAGAGATAAAGTAGAAGTAAATACTGAAATATAAATTTATTTGATGGAAAAATTTGTATTTCATTTGTTTTATTTGTATTTATTTTTAATTTGCCACACCAACATTTCTTATTTGTTTCTTTATTACAAAATGACTGAATCTGACTAAATAAATTAAATCTATATAGAAATAGAAAACTAAACTAGGGGTGTTTTTTTAAATAGAACTTTATAGGTCTTGAATGGTTAAATACACTTTGCATCTTTGCAAGTATCTTTGGTCATTTAAGTCTTAGGTGAAAGCAAACAGCTAAAAAAGAAGACGTTTGTAACGGTATATTGATGTGGCATTTTATTTTTCATATTTCTACTGTAGTTTTTACTCATATCACTGACTGTTTACTTGTCTTAATGAGTTTTTTTATATTTAGGCTAGCATAATTTTTTGTGATATTGGCACTGCTAACAAGAATTGTGTAATTTCTTTAGTATCAAACATTTTGAAAAAAGACTTATTTAAATCAAAAATAGCTATATTGTAAAATAATGAAATAAAATTATACCCATATAAAATAAAATTACCCATATCATGATATAAGATTTTGGCCATATTCCCCACCCCTCAAATCTGATTAAAAATAATATTAATTACTGTATTACAGTTTATAAATAATGCTAAAATAACTCGTGCCAAGTTACAAGATAAAAATAAATTGTGTGTCCTTTGTTATGGAGAAGAGCAGAATGTGATCACTGTGTTCAACTAGCACAGTGAAGCAAACAACAACATTTAAAATCCAAGATGGTGGACAAAGAGAGAGAAATGTTGTCTATGAATGTGGTAATTAATCATTAAATACTTTTAAGTGTTAGTAAAGATTTGGTCAAATAAAAATTACTGTTTATCCTAATGTTTGTGTATCTCAGTATATTGCGCTAGCTTAGCAACATGCTAACAAAAGTCTATTGTGAGTTGAGTCTCTGTTGTGATTTGCTTCTGTAACTTTCAAAATGTAGTATTTTGTGAGGTTTAGTTTATTTAGGATGCTGCCTTTGAAAATAGTAGTAGATAGCAAGCATTCACTTTGTTTTGGAACACATCCAAAGTTACTTGACAGTCGGAGGACATCAATGTCAGTCTTTTTCTCTCTTTTTTCAGTTTGTCACCCGTCTCTCTTTTAGTCACCGTGTTTCTCTCTGACTCCCTCTTTTGCTCTCATTGTGTCGAGTCCCTCTATCTGCAGCCCGGCTAATAGGATTACCATAATGAATATCACAAGAGCCTTTGGCAGTGAGAAGCTTCTAAGACTAATTAAAGCTGTGGAAACCAAGGTCCTCTCATCTCAGGGATTTATCCATAATGTCATAGAGATTCTTAGTAATAATTAAGCCTTTTCTGTTCTCACGTACTCACCTCTCTGTAGCCCTGCAAGCTGCTTTAGGGCTAACCTGGTTTTGGGGTGTAATCTGAACTTTGATGGAGGAGTATATTTATGTAAGGAGAATGGAGAGAGATTTTAAACATGGTTCTAGTATGTCAGAAGGCACTAAAGTGACTTAAAGTGTACTTTTCATTACAAGAAAACTCTTCTAACTGTAGATCTTTAACTACAGGTTTCCAACACCCTGTAGTTGAATCAGATGTTAATTTAATTACTGTTTCAATTTGTTTAGTTAGTTATTATTATTATTTGACTGCTTCAAAAGATGTATATAATACTGCAATGCAGGATTGATGAAAGGAATAGTTCACCCAAAAATACATTTAGCTGTAAATTCACTGTCAGACACTTCAAGATGTGAGTTTATTTTTTCAGTGGAACTGAATGGGTGCCGTCAGAATGAGAGTTAAACTCCAGTCCGTTAATTAACATCTTGTGAAGCAAAAAGCTGCATGTTTATAAGAAAAAAAATTCATAATAAAGAACCATAATTTAACTCTAAATGATTGCTTCCAATATAATTTTTGAATGATTCTTTGGTGGATTTGTTTCTTTCAAATATGCAGCTGATCTACATGATGTTAATTGTTAGACTGGAGTTGTGTGAATTACTTGTGCATTATTGTAATGTTTATCAGCTGTTTGGTCTCATTATGACGGCACCCATTCAAAACCTGATCCAAAGAAGACACAAACTCATTGAATGGCCTGGGAACAATTTTTCAGCAAATATTTGATCAATAAATAAACTATATCTTGGATGGTCTGAATTTTTTTTTTTGCAAATCTTTACATTTCTTCCTAAATTATTCCTTCACTGAGCTACGCTAACCACCAAAACACAAAGTCTGTTTGCAGACTGATTCAAGAATCTTTATATCTCTTTATATTAAAGAGAAATATAATTTTCTTCTCCTGTGACTCTATAGACTTGGAGTTTCACTGTTAAGAAAGGGCCCTCAGTTTGAACCGACAGTCTCAGCAATGCAGAACTTTTCACACTGCGCTCCTTCAAGATGCTGCATCTACACATTCTCACTCATGCTTGAAAGTCTGATCTGTCTTCCACACTAAGCGATGGGAAAGACTGCCAGCACAGTACGGCTGTTGTTCCAGAGATAAATGCCTCCTCCACAAAGACAGCAAAGTGACTCCAAAACCAGATATTCATTAGGCCGGCTGTGCCAGAAACGATTCCATTCATGTTGGCATGTAAGAATAGAAGGCTTCTTAAAGGCGAGTTTTGCTGT
Source organism: Enteromius viviparus (assembly GCA_032353835.1). Lineage (NCBI taxonomy): Eukaryota > Metazoa > Chordata > Actinopteri > Cypriniformes > Cyprinidae > Enteromius > Enteromius viviparus. Next base: position 7,696,485 of record JAUCNO010000191.1, read on the forward strand.
TAAGTTTGTAGTCAGGGACACTCAGATACTGTGGCGGCAGAATGAGCAATGACAGTTTGCTCAGAGGGGCTGTTTGTGGCTAACTGACTATAAATGCTTAATGATACCGTGGCGGCTAAAATTAGAGATTGGATCTACTGTATGTATTAGGCGCAAATGAAACCATGGGAGAAAATCTCTGACCTCTGACCACCTGACAGGATTTGTTAATGGCTCAGTCATGGAAACACTGCACATCCACCTCTGTAGCAGCTCTGAAAAGTGCTAGTTATGACGCTATTGAACTACAATAGCACCTTTCAGAATTTAAGTTGGTTGCAACTTGATGCATTTTTTTTGCATATTCAAAAAAAACAAAAACAAAAAAGCATGCAGCCCCAATAAAGTATACTGTATAGTATTATATATAGAGTTATTTCACTGAAATATGAAAATTAGCTAGGTCTATTTGACTTCTATCAGATGAGTGAGTTATATTGAAAAAAAAATATATATAATATTTGCATTTTTCTTATCATTGCTGTGTTTATTTTTCAAATAAAGTGCATTCATCCATATCGAAATGTGCCTCACATGGCTCTGTGGTGTGAATAAAGACCTCCTGTGCATTTTGTAAAAAAAAATTCTATAACTCAAACTTAATAGATACATTTTCACTCACTTCCTCTATCTGTTGGATGACTGCAAGTCTCGTGAGCTTGTTTACAGAAGCAAAGGAAGCAAAGTTTCCTTACTTTATCAAAGGAAAACCAGTCTTCTCTTGTCTTATATCAAATTCTCCAACATTTTTATTTACAAATCCTCAGTTTATACTGATTCATGAACAGCATTTTATTTTGTTCTTTTTACACGTTTGTCACTTATCATGCTACGAATGTTGAATGTTCAAATGAGAAAATGTTCATTTTTGGGTGAACTTTTCCTTGAACAATTTTTTCTTAAAAATACCATGGTTTTAAAACAATTTATATGTATAATTTATATACGTTTTATAATAATGGCAAATAGAAAAAAAAAAATATATATATATATATATATATATATATATATTATTTTTTTTTTTTTTACTTAATTCGATTTTAATTTTAAAATTTTAAGATTTTAAATTTTTTCGTATATTAAATAATGTAGTAAACTGTAGTGTTTTTCCTAATGCAAGTGTACTACCTGTAACTTGTGCAATATTTGAATATAAAATAAACGCTGAATACCTTCTAATGTTCTGCATCATTTTTATTAACCTTGTCCTGTAACTGCATGCGGTGATGTAATGTTTGCAGAAGAGCATATTATTAGATATTATGGGGCCATATCTAAACATTGGCATCTGGACCTGGTTGTTGCAGCTTTGTGATTTGATTGTTGTCATCTCACACTTTGCTCTCTTAAGATCTCCCGGCAACAGCGTCTGTTTCGAGAGATCTCCCTCGTCTCTGCTCTCTAAAGCCAGATTGTGTTTTGGCTGCTTCCACAACACTGCAGTCTGTTCCTGGAGACAGCCGTTAACAGCGAGATAAATCAATAGCATGAATAGTGTGACTTAAAAAACGAGGCAGTGCGGAGAGCCGAGAAACAAAACACTGAGCCTTTGTACCTTTGAACAGGGAAGTGGTTAAACTTGTTATTCAGGATGATCATGCTTATAAATACACTTTAATCTGACAGGCTGTCTTCCTGTTGTTATGACACTGACCCAATAAATCCCTTTCCCTGGCTGTGTTTATTAGTATTTTCGCCCGTTACAACTACCATCTTGCAGCCCCTTTTGACATTGCAGCGTGATCAAGGAAACAGCAATAAACCTGATTAATGTAGAGAATCTGTTTCCTTGCTTTTTTCTTCTTCTTGAGTACTGCTTTTTTCACCTCTAATGGCATCTTTGGCTTCTAGGCAGGCAGCAAAAATCAATTATTTATTTATTTTTTAGGTAAATCTGTTTACTTGTTTACACAGCAAGAAAACTGTTTTGATCTGTCTGAATGTTAGTCGTTTTTTTGTCATTTGAAGTACCTCATTTCACGAGGTACTTGTGTTTTGAATGTTGAACACATATGTCATGTGTTTATTATAGCGAGACTTTAATTTACAGCTTTGTGAGGCTTTGTGAACCTGATGTAAGTAACACTAACTCACTCACAGCTTGATTACAGTGACAGCTTGTCGTACAAAGGAGAGACTGATTGAACTGCTTGAACTTTAGGATTGATTGAAGCTTTGATTTCCTGAGGGGAGAAAGTGAAGGAAGGAGTGAAAAGACTCATCCCTTCATGACGCATTGCTCATTTCAGACAGTGCTAGACAGAGGCACATCTAGGATGCTGGGGCACTGACTAGATTAGTACTGCACGCGCTTCTCTTTCATCTTTAAAAAAAACACAGCGGTTTTAGAAGTACAAATGAGACATACTGTTTTTTCCTCTTCCGAATCCCCCGTAGCCCTTATTAAGCTGTAACAGGTACAGGACCCTAGTGAAAACAGAGCTGGCTGGGGATTTCTCCCCAAGCTGATATTGTCTGCCGTTAGAACCCCATTTATAGTGGTATTAAGACATAGTTTATGGTAACCGGAGGTATCAGATTACTCTATAAAATCTGTGATGTTTCATTGTAATTATTTTCCTGCAGTATTTTCCAGTTTTGAGTAGCGGTGGAAAGTAGTCAATCAAACCACATTGTGTCATGCAACTTCTTTATTCAGTTAATTAACAGCGTTCACATGTACATTCAATTATTTAATTTATGTTTTGGATATAAACTCAATTTAAATGTTTTTTATGTTAAATATTAAATGTTAATTTTAAAATGGTTTTCCATTTAAACAATATGTTTAGAAAATAATACTGAACACTCAGATATTTTGAAAACATCTTTGTATAAATATAATGACAAAAATTACTGGAATTATTAATTTTTAAATATTTTATTTTAATTAATATATAAAAATAAGATGTAAATGCAAATTGATTTTGCTGTAGTCTATTGGTCATAGTTCTTACTGTGTCAAAGCTGAAGAAAACAATAATTAAGACTTGTTTTTAGATATAAATATTTAAATATTATTGGTCATAAAATGTTATCATATGAGATTATTGATTAATCTCTAATCAGTGTTATTTTAGCATTGATATACTGAGACAAAAAAGCAAAAAATAAGCGCAATACTGCTTTAAATAGTTTTTCTGTTGAATTCATTTAACATATAATATTAGATGTACAAAACATCAAGTTTTTCATAATAACTCGGTCTCTCGTTTTAACAAATAATAACATGTGTTTCCACAGACATTGCTTGGGAGTCATGATTCTCAGTCTGTCCAGCTGTGGGTTTCCTACAACCGGCAGCCAATGCGAGCAGCTCAGTTTAACACCCGCCACCCCATCACAGTGAGTGCCGTCACCTTCGTTTAGTCTCAGGAATATATTTATGGTCATGACTTTTAAAGCTTCATGTTGTTTACCTGTCTCATGTAATTCCCTGCTCTCCTCTCTCTGCAGGAGTACTACATAGCAGATGCTTCGGAGGAACAGGTGTTCGTATGCGTGAACCACAATAATAACGTTACACACCTGTACATCTCTGACACACAGGGCCTAGCCTTCTCTCTGTCTTTAGAAAATGTGCTGTTCTACAGCCCTGATGGCTCTGGGAGCAACACGCTTATCAGGTACAGTTGAACAACACTGTGTGTGTGTGTGGGTTTATGTGGACACAAATTTGTATAATGACATGGGTATAAAAGGAGGAGGACATTTTCAGAGTCCCAGTAATTCAAAAGGCTTAAAAAACAAACTAAATGGTGTTTTTTTGAAAATCTAAAAATGCACATAGTTTCCTGTAAGGGGTAGGTTTAGGCGTAGGGTAGGAGTAGGGCACTACCTCTTACAGTTTACGCCTATGGAGAGTCCTCATAAACCACAAAAACCAACATGTGTGTGTTTGTTGTGAGAGATAGAAATGTCTTCCTCCTGCAGAACAGTACATAGACACAGATGGTGTGACCATAAAAGTGATTAACCAAAGTAGGCCATATGTTGGTTTGTTGGTTCTGGAGCAACATTCCTATTAAAGGGACAGGTCAACCAAAAATTAAAATTTTGTAATTAATTACTCACCCTCATGTCACTTCAAACTCATAAGACCTTTGTTGATCTTAGAACTCCTTAGAGCTAGAGCTTTTTGACGCTGCATTGAAACTTCATTAATTTTAAAGAATTTATATTGCTTTTACTAACAATGCATAAATACTATTTAAATGCAACATATTTAACAAAAAAAAAAAAGACTAACTCAAAAGAAAATAAAGTTTTTTTGTTATTCATCATATTCAGTATTTTTGTTATTCATCATAAAATTATACAAAATTATTTAAAAGTTTGGGGTTGGTTATTTAAAAACAAAAATGTTGTATTTATTTTTTTAAATTGTCTTCTACTTACCAAGACTACATTTATTTGATCAAACAAACAGTAAAATACTAATACTGTGAAATAATATTATAAATGAACTGTTTTTTTGATTGAATATATATTTTAAAATGTAATTTATTTGATTGAGGGCAAAGCTGAATTTTCAGCATCATTATTTACTAGACTTTACAGTCACTTGACCCTTCAGAAATCATTTTAATATGATGTTCGCAAACATTTTATTTTATTATCAATGTCAAAACAAAACAAGTTTTTCAGGATTCTTTAATAAGTAGTAAGTTCAAAAGAACAGCATTTATTTGAATCCTTTTTATGTAACATGTTTTTACTGTCGTTTTTAATCAATTCAATCCATTCATGCTAAGGATAAATATTAATTCCTTGAAAAAAAAATCTTACTGACCCTAAAAATGTGAACATTAGTGTAAATCTGGAAATGGATAAATAAATAAACAGAGCAATTAAAAAAAAAATACTTTCCATTTTTTTACTCTGAAGAACAAGAACCACTGACCTACACTAACCATAACACCTTTTTCATAACTTCACACTCACCGTAATCGCTAAAAAACAAAGATGAATAAAAAGTTTGGTTGAAGCCCCAACCCAAAAATGTAGTTCGAAATGTTGTCTGAGAGCCAACAGCCATGTTGAGCCGGAACATGTCCCACTTCAATAATTCACGTTAAGCCCCAGTCTTACACAGCTTTGGGTCTCGTCACCTTTACTTGAACCCCTCTTGGTTTAGTGGCGGCCCCTCATCAGCGCTGTAAATCCGTTTTGGCTCTGCGCGCCTCAACCCATAAGCAGGTTAGTGAGGTCTCGTCTCTATAATGCAAGAACTATGTCTTCGCCCACCAGTCCCTCCGCTCACACTGTCAGTAGAAAAGCAATCTATCATTCCTACACAGCTTCCCAAGGACATGCTATTGTTTTACTCTGCGGCAGAGCGGGATCTCACCCACCGCCAAACCACTGAGCTCAGCACGGCCGCCTGAGAGCAGAGACGCAATTACTGCAGTGCGGAATGCAGATGAGATGCGCTTGGCTCGTGTGCCATTGGCATTTTCATAGAGCCCCTCTCTTGGCAGATATGAATGGCACATGGAAACAGATTTGTGTGTTTGTGTGTTTGAAAGGTACTTTGCCAACGAGCCGTTTGCAGATGTCCACCGGGTCGAGGGCCTGAGGGGGGTGTTTGTGGCCACTTTGATCAATGGGTCGGTCACTGAGGACAACATGCGGTCAGTCATCACGTTTGATAAAGGAGGAACCTGGGAGCTGCTGCAGCCACCTGCGGCCGACAGCCTGGGAGGAACCATAGACTGCCAGGTATTAGGGATGCGGGTCATTTTGGATACTCGAGTACTATATTAATCAGCCAAGCATTCTAGGACTTTCCTTTAGATATCCTGTCATGGTAATGATTTTCCAAAATGAAAAAGCAAGATTAATGTGATTTTGGTCTATTGTGGATGCTTTTTTTTAATGCAGAGATGAGTGAATTTTCTTCTCTTGAAATGAACTATATGCTTTTTGCATTTTCTTTTCCCCTTGAACTGTTCAGACCGCACAGTACTACCCAAAATGCCACTGTAACCAAATCTAAAATAAATGAAGATCATTTCTGAGTACTAGAGTAATGAGTATTTTAAGTACTGAGTAAATTTATGGCCAATAACCAATAAGCGTAAGATAAAATATTATATTATTTTGTCTAAAAAAATCATGTTATATGTATTTAATTCAAATTTATTTGTCAAATTAAAAAAAGTTTTGAATATGTAAAATACCATGTCAGCTTTTGGATACATTTGGGTAATTCTAAAAATGTAATATCATATTTAATGGATGTGTTAGATTTAATATGTATTACATTTTAAACGCTACTAATTATTTTGGCATCAAAACATTATAATGTACAGAATGAAGAATGGATATTAATTTTGAGACTTGCTAAAGATTACCTTGAATAGTGTTTATGAATTAGTCATGTTTTTAATGTGGGCATTAGATGATGGCCACTGTTTGCTTCATTTTGTGTATTCGTGATGCCAAGCATGTTTTCACGAAACATGTGGTTTTCTGTGGTTTTGTTGTTGCAAAAAAGGAGTTAGACTCCTTTTTACAATCGTAAAAGGAAGTAGGTTTTTTCATGCTTCCAGTGAACTTGTGCTTTTTTTAATCTTTATTATTACATATTTACTATCTCTTTCTCTCTCTCTCAGCTGCACAATGGCTGCTCTCTGCACTTGGCCCAGAGATGGAGTCAGCTGCTAAATATTCAGCTGCGCAGGATCCCTATTCTGTCTAAAGAGTCTGCACCTGGCCTCATCATGGCAACAGGTGGGCCACATGACCTGCTCTCTGCTTCTCTCTTGTGTGCGTGAGAGAGGAAATACAAACAGTTCAGCAGCTTGTTCAGTTCCTTCCTGTTTATGTATCTTTGCTCCTTTTAACCATATGTGTGTAGGTCCCTTCAGAGAACACAGTACACACAGATAGCGATCAAGTGCACAAGCACGACTTCTTGAGTTCACGCCTGGCGGAAAACATTGATTTTGCTCTCTTTGCATGGTTTGGAAGGCACTTCCTCCTCCTTTCTCTGACAGCCGCAGCCAGGCCTAATTAAATAATTATTAGATAATGTGCAGGCATGAAGACGAGAGGCACAGGAGGCTTGTGAAGATGTCGACTGCTATCGCTCTGGCGCAGATGTGCTAATTATTTGTACTTCACCCACTGGCTAATTATCACATACAAACACACCCTCGCACTCATCGACTTCGCCAGCCATGAGCGGCCACGCCACCTCAGCATTGTTCCTATTGCGAAAAAACGTGTTAAGTGCTGCATATCTCTCTTAAGGAGATGAATGTAATTGAAATTTATTACCACTTAATTACCATTTAATTAATGACAAAACCACCTGCGCAGGTGACGCAGCAGTACAGCATGTTATCGAAAAATGGAAAACAGCAATTCTGATGTCAAGGGTTTGGAAGGAGAAGGTGACAGACAGTATGTTTGTCTGGGTTTATTATTATTTCATTAGCATCTACTACAGATATGATGTGGTCAGATCGCACTCGTGTGGTTTACATCATAAAAACATAATACCCCTTTTACACTTTTAAACGCTGTCGTTTTGTCAGATGGTCACCTGATATGAGTTGTGTTTGAGGCCCGTGATATATGACACCAGATACAGTGTAAATATTGACTTCCACTCACTCTCTTTCTGTCTCTCTTTCTCTCCCTTTGCTATCTTTTGCACAGGATCTGTCGGAAAGAATCTGGCCAATAAGCCCAATGTGTATGTATCCAGCAGCGCAGGGGTCAGGTGGAGAGAGGTGAGAACATGCATCTCTTTGATTTAAAAAAATAAATAAATAAATAAAAACTTATTTGTGTAAGAATTGCGTTTGCATAGAGCACAGAAAGCAGCTGTTTATGTGTCCACATTTGCTCCATCCCGCACTTATTTTCCTTTTTTATTTTTGATGATATCATTGTTAGTAGTTATTTTATCTTCAGGGTTTTTCCAGTTGTATTTATATATTGGCTAAGTATTTTATTTAGGCAAGGCAAGTTTATTTAGTATAAGTAAGGTAATTTTACATTAAAGTAACTAGGATAATCATAAAAACAATAAAACAATAGTCACAAAAAAGGAAGTAGAAACAATAATAAAAACAATGATCAAAACAAGAAAACAAATTGATATTTAAAAAAAAAAACCTGATTGATATAATGATTTTAAAAAAAATTCTCTTGATTTTCTCAAATGTTTTAGCTTTTTTCTGTGGTTATTATTTTTTTATTTACAGCACTTATTTGCTTTAAAATGCGCTGTATAAATAAAATTAGACTTGGTTTGATATTTATTCACCCTTATGTTACCCATGTCTTTTTTCACCAAACCGAACCAAAAGATCAAAGCTTGTACTTTTTTTGTAGATCTTTCGAAATTAGCTTGGTTTCTTTTAGGGATGCTTATCTTTCAGTGGTTTAACCGTTAGCTGAAATTATTTTGACCGATAGCAAAATGATTTAAGAGGTTTTAAAAGTATTTTTTCAAGTTTGCAGCCTTGTTAAAGAAAACTATTCTATGCATATTTGTGGACATGTCGATACCTGCAACCAACCACACATACCTACATAAATTTTACTGCTCCACAATGCAAGACAATAGCAAAAAGGGGCAGTTGTGGCCCTAATGGATAGGGAGTTGGACTTCATGGGTCATAGGTTGGAGTCCCAGGTCCGGCAGGGATTGTGGGTGGGGGGAGCTCTCTACACATTCAATACCACAACTGAGGTGAGACCCTTGAGCAAGGCACCGTTCCCCCAACTGCTCCCCGGGGGCCACCACTGCTCCGGGTGTGTGTTCACGGTGTGTATGTGTGTGTGGATTTGTTCACTTCTCACTGCTGTGTGTGTGCACTTGGATGGGTTAAATGCAGAGCACAAATTCCTAGTATGGGAAACCATGCCTGGCCACACGTCACATCAGTCCTTAAAAACAATATTGGATAAACGGTTATCCGGAAGTAAATCCATGAGTGAATATATTTAATGGGTTATATATTTAATTCTAAATGGGTTTGTGAATCAATAAAAAGCTGTCACTAATTTTCAGTTTTTCACAATCTCACAGTTTCAATATATTAAATAATGCTCTACAGCACTGCACAATTATTCTCTTATTTACATTGTGTGCATCAAAAAGAGAGACAAAGAGAGAACGTGTACTTGATATTTTTTAAAAGTTGAGTTGCGTTTCATGTTCCATGTAATGGATATGTATGTTCTTTAGGCCCTGGCTGGTCCTCATTTCTACACCTGGGGAGATCATGGAGGGATCCTAATGGCTATCGCACAGGGTGGCTCCACCAGAACACTCAAGTCAGTAACCGTTTAAGGATCTAATGTCACTCTGCTTTTACTACAAGCTCTTTGAGTATTATCTGTCTTCGGCATGTTACTGATATCTGTATCTTGTCTTTTCCTGGCTCAGATTCAGTACCAACGAGGGGGAGACCTGGAAAGACTTCCAGTTCTCAGAGCAGGAGGTGTATGTGTACCAGTTGCTGACTGAACCGGGTGAAAAGAGCACCATCTTCACAATCTTCGGCTCATATGCAGACCAGAAACACAGCTGGCTCATTGTGCAGGTCAACGCTAGTGATGTTCTTGGTAAGAGAACAGTGCACCTTGTAACCACAGCACCTCAGCAACTGCCCAGCAGCCAGTTCTACATCTGATGTTATGATGATATGATTTAGGTGTGCCGTGCTCGGAGGGCGACTATAAGCGCTGGTCTCCTTCTGACGAGAGGGGAAACGGCTGTCTGCTTGGTAGAGAGATGGTGTACAAGCGCCGCTCGCCTCACGCCACCTGCTTCAACGGCGAGGACTTTGACAGGCCCGTGACTCTGTCTAACTGCTCCTGCACTCGACAGGACTATGAGTGGTATGAGCTTATAACACTTTTTCCTCTTGCTTTTCTAATTTCGCCATGAATTCCAGTCATATGTCACTACTTTATTGTGTGATCTTTATCTGTTTGCAGTGACTATGGGTTTAAGCTGAGCGAGGATCTGTCTTTGGAGGTGTGTGTGCCTGATCCTGAGTTTTCTGGAAACCTTTATGCCCCACCAGTACCCTGTCCGGTGGGCACCACTTACCGCCGCAGCAAAGGGTAAGAACAATGTTACCTTTACCTACAAAAACACAACTGAGTTTAGAGTATTAATAATTTCATTCATACATTTATGAAACTTACAAAAAGAATGACTGCATTACTGATTGTTTACAATCGCTGTGTTACATGTGTGCCGTCAAATGATTAATCCCAAAGTAATAATTGCAAAATAAAAGTTTACAATAGGCCTTTTCACACTGTGCTTAACCCCGGGTTATCTGCGTTCTAAACACCGCTTTTAACCCCGGGTAAAGACGCGTTTCAC
>JAUCNO010000191.1:7713032-7724335 GCA_032353835.1 Enteromius viviparus
GTTTAGGTGTAGGGTCAGTGTAGGACAATACCACATACAGTCTGTACAGTAGAAACACCATTACACCTATGAAGAGTTCCCACAAGGATAGCAAACCAGACATGGGTGTGGGTGTGTGTGTGTGTGTGTGAGCGTGAGTGTATGAGTGTGTGTGTGAAGGAACTGATTGTTAGAGGAAGAGGTGGAGATTGAATCAGCTTGATATTGATCGTAGGAGACCGACAGTGAAGGCTGTGTTGTGGATCAGATCTTCTGAGACGTCAACCAGTAAGACACTTAATTACTGCAATGTAACGAGAGTCAAGCATGCTAACAAACACACATATAACAGAGGCCTTTCAGTGATCTGCTTATTATCAAGCAAACACCACTCGCGTTCTTCAAATCTAGTTCTCCACAGATATCTTCAAAAACACCCCGTCTACATTATAGCAGCAAACAAATCATAACTACTGAAAGAAGTTAATACTTTTATTCATTAAGGATGAATTAAATTGATCAAGCGTGACTTTAAAACACTGATTATGTTACAAAAGATTTAATAAATGCTATTCTTTTAAACTTTCTTTTCTTATGAAAAATAAAATGCATCTCAGTTTCCAGAGAAATATTTATCAGCACAAGTGTGTTCAAGACTGATAATAATCAGAAGTGTGCGTTGAGCAGTAAAACAGTATATATCTATGATTTCTGAAGATCATGTGACACTGAAGACTGGAGAAATGATGCTGAAAATACAGCTGAACATCACAGTAATACATTACATTTTGACAGATTGTAATAATATTTTACAGTTTTTAATGTATTGTTGATTAAATAAGTCAAGCCTTGGTACGCTCCTTTCATAAAGTCTTTGTGAGGATGTATAGATGCTATGGAAAACCACACAGAACACAAAGATCTCTCTTTATCTGATGGCTCAGCTCACTGATGCTCTTCTCTGTAAATCCTGCTTGTTCGTGACAAAGCCGTTCTCAGATCACAACGTACTCAGGGTTTAAAAACGAGCTCGACACAGGTTTGCCAGCACTAGATTATCCACTAATTCTTATTTCTGAAATACTATTCCCCATAATGCCATGTACACAACTCAAACAGTGTCATGTTTGCCAGACGTCTGCGCTTCCGGCTGTTCATCAATAAATGGTTACATTCGGTTATAGTGGTTATATCACTAGTCTGCGATCAGTTAAAGCGGCTCCTGTTAACTGCATTACACCAGAGCTCATCTGAAGATAATCAAGCTGTTTGAGTCTTTCATGAAGCGGATGAATCTGTTAATGTCCTTTATGTGATGGAAGAAGTGTGTGCAAGGGATTTGGATAAATGTGTCATTCCATTACTGCCTCAGCAATGGAAGTGAATGGGTGCCGTCAGAATGAGAGTGTGATAAAAACATCACAATAATCCACAGCACTCCAGTCCATCAGTGAACATCTGGAGAAGAAACAAGATTAAACTAATCCAGAGTCCATTATAGTGCTTTCTCCTCTGGTCTAAATCAGGAGAGAAATCTGCAAGCAGTGTTTAAAAGCCAAAACAGCTCTAAACAAATATACAGCTAGATTTTGATGCAAGAGCAGCATTATCATGGATGATGTACTCAGGTTTTAGTTAAAACCGACCTGATGGAAACCTGTCTCCTCCAGATGTTAACTAATGGACTGGCGTGCTGTGGATTATTGTGGTGTTTTTCATCAGCCGTCTGGATTCTCATTCTGACGGCACCCATTCACTTGTGATAGATAACACATTTCTCCAAAATATGAAGAAGTAACAAACTCATCCTAATCTAGACTATCTTCCATTGGTATCACCCACAATGTCTTTAACTGGTTCACATCCTACCTTTCTGGCCGCTCCCAATTCATTCAGCTCAAATCATTTTCATCTCACCCTGTATCTGTTACCTCAGGAGTGCCTCAAGGCTCTGTCCTGGGCCCCCTTCTGTTCACCATCTATCTCCTTCCCCTTGGCAATATTTTTAGGAAATATAATATTCAATTCCACTGTTATGCGGATGACACCCAGCTTTATGTTTCAACTTCACCCACCATCACCCCTCCACCAACCGCCCATACTGACTGTCCGACCGAAATCAAAAACTGGTTTACATCTAATTTTCTTAAACTAAACGGTGATAAAACAGAGATTCTTCTTATTGGTACAAAATCTACATTATCCAAATCCCATAACTTTTCTCTTATAGTTGATAACTGTCCTGTATCCCCCTCGTCTCAAGTTAAAAGTCTTGGTGTCATCCTCGATAACAACCTCTCCTTTCTCACACATTAATACCATTACACGGTCTGCCTACTTCCACCTACGTAATATTAACCCCCTCTGCCTCTCTCTCACCCCTCACTCTGCTGCAGTTCTTGTTCATAGCCTTGTCACCTCTCGCCTAGACTACTGTAACTCTCTTCTTTTTGGTCTCCCTCAAAAAACACTTCACAAACTACAATTGGTCCAGAACTCAGCTGCCCGTATTATCACGAGATCTCTTTCTACTCACCACATCACTCCTGTTCTACATCAACTTCACTGGCTCCCAGTCAAGTTCCGTATTGAGTTTAAAATCCTTCTGTTAACCTTTAAAGCTATTCATGACTTAGCCCCTCCATACGTCTAATCTTCTCCACATCGTCACCCCTTCCCGTACTCTTAGATCATCTTCTTCAATTAAATTGAATGTTCCTTTTGCTCGTCTTTCCACAATGGGGAACAGAGCTTTCAGTCGTTCTGCCCCCTGACTTTGCAATGCATTGCCTCCTGAGATTAGAAACATTAACTCATTCTCTCTGTTTAAGTCTTCAGTTAAAACTCATCTTTTTAAACTTGCCTTCTCTATGTAACTACTTTGTTGTATTGTTTGTTGGGTGTTGTGTAATTGAGTATATGAAAGGCGCTTATAAATAAAATGTATTATTATTATTATTTTTATATCAACTAAAATAGTATTGGTGCAAGATGAATCTTCAATATTTTTGGTCTTTTTACACAAGAACAGAGAAATTTAAAATTTTTGTGTGTATTTTTAAACCTTTTATTATATATTTGCGGCTTTTTTTAATAGTAAGAAAGCTAACAAACAAACAATAAAAGCACAAAACAATATTGATTTCATACGCTCAGCTTGATACAGTGGGCCCACTTGTTTTTTTTGGGTACAGATATAGTTTTTAAAGATTTTCTTCCTCTCCTTTAGGTCAGAATGCTTGTGTGGATCAGCCATGCAGTCTTCTGTGTCTTCCCCAGCCTGGAAACAAGCATCACTGTGTTTGCCCTGATGGAGTTTCTACCAACACCTCGGCCTCAGGAGAGCTTCAGTGCCAGTGTCCCAGTGGATACCAGCTCCACAATTACACATGTGTTAAGACAGGTCTGACAGACTCAGAAGTTTCAGGTATCAAGAGCTGTAAATGCTAAGTAAACATTTTTATGCAATTTAAATGGATTTCTTGGCTTTTATTGACTCTCAGAACACACCTGCCTGCCAAACCAGCACCGCTGCGCTAACGGGAAATGCATCAGCAGCATCTGGAAGTGTGACAGTGACAACGACTGCGGCGACATGAGCGATGAACAAGAGTGCCGTGAGTGGCATCATCAGCCCCGTCTCATATAAAGTGCCAGACATGTGAAGTATCTATGTTTCATATCTTTTTTGTCTCTCTATAGCCACCACTTCCTGTGACTTAACGGTCCAGTTCCGCTGTTTGGCCTCAGGGTCCTGCATTCCGCTGGCCTTCAAGTGTGACCATGAGGATGACTGTGGAGATAACAGCGACGAGGAGGATTGTGGTACGTGTTTTTGTTTAATAGTTTGTAATAGGGGCACTTTAAAATGATAAGAATGGTGTATGTTCATGGAAGAAATGTGAAGATAGTTATTTTTATTACATTGCTATATATAAATAATTTTTTTGCTGTATGTAATAAAATTACTTATTCGAAATTAAAAAAAATTATTATTGGGTTTGTGTTCAGTTACAATAACATAAATGCAGTGCTCATATCATATCTGCTTTCTTTTAGATTCTCACAAGTGTGGATCGGGGGAGTTCACCTGTGCAAGGGGTGTGTGTATTCGGGATGCGTGGCGCTGTGATGGAGACAACGACTGCAGAGACTGGTCAGACGAGGCCAATTGTACTGGTGAGAGAAAAAGATACCCATTTACACACCGGTGTAAAAATATGCAGTGAAATACATCACAACCACAATTTTTAATGTCTCTCTCTTCCTCACATAAAGTGGGTCACCACACGTGTGAGAGCAGTAGTTTCCAATGTCACACGGGTCACTGTATCCCTCAGCGCTGGGTGTGTGACGGAGACGACGACTGCCAGGATGGCTCAGACGAGGACCCAACCCAGTGTGGTCAGTCTCAGACACTTCCTTATGCACACTCTAATCATGTTGCTCACTCGTGTATAATTCTGTGCAATTTTTCGGTTTTGTATTTCAGGTAAAGAAAACTGCAACGGGTTCTTGTGCTCTAATGGCACCTGTCTGGCTGCTAGTGCTCACTGTAATGGTGTGGAGGACTGTCCTGGAGGCGCTGATGAGCAAAACTGCGGTAATGATTTATATATATATATATATATATATTATAAGTGGAATGTTGTTTGCAGTGTTGTAATAGTAATTAGAGGAATAATAAGGGTCTGTTGTTGCAGGTCCCCTTTGTGCACATTATATGGAGTTTGTGTGCAGAAACCGAGCACAGTGTCTGTTTCAGTCTCTGGTGTGTGACGGTACCCGGCACTGCTCTGATGGATCTGATGAGGACCCGACGTATGCAGGCTGCTGTAAGTCCAGCACATTTGTAACTAAAATTTGACATTACAAAACATTCAATAGAGGAGCTAGCCATATGTGCTTCTTACTAGGATTGCAATTAATTAACTCTAGTGTCATCATTTACTCACCCTTCAGTATTTCCAAACCTGTATGAATTTCTTTGTTCTGCAGATATTTAGAAGAGAGTTTGTAATCAGGCTGTTTTCGTTCACCATTGACTTCCATAGTATTTCATTGTCCTACTATGGAAGTCAGTGGTGACCCAAAACAGCCTGGTACAAACTTTTTTCAGAATATCTTTCTTTGTGTTTGGCAGAACAAATAAATTCATACAGGTTTGGAGCTGCTTTGAGGGTGAGTAAATGATGACATTTTTGGGGGGTGAACTGTTCCTTTAATAAACAAAAATATCATTATGTACTCTTTTAGTTGCACCCCCTGACCTGAATGTTAATATTCCTTAGGAAATTATTGAATCTAACATAAATATACTATTTAGAAGTTTGGTTATATCCTAATTTTAGAAATAATCAGTGCTGCATTTATTTAATCAAAAATACAGTAATATTGTGAAATATTATTAAAATAATTAATAATTTTAATTAATGAAGGAATTTTCAGCAGCCATTACTCCACAGGATCCTTCAGAAATCATTTTAATATGCTCATTTGACATTCGAACACAATTTGTATTATGATCAAATATTTATATTTTTGCAAAAACTATAATACTTTTTTTTTCAAGATTCGAAAGGTTGTATTAGAAATAGAAATCTTTTGTAACATTTTTAACAATAATATTTTATCAATTTAATATTTATTAATTTCCTATTTAGTTATATATATATATATATATATATATATGTGCATATATATATATCACTTATATAGTATTAATAAAAATATATTTTTTTTTTATATTTTAATAGTAATGTGTACTATATAAATAAATAAAAAGCATTTTATTAGGGTTGTAACGGTTCACATTTTGGTTCGATACGACACAGTGGTGTCACGGTTCGGTACGTTTTCGATACAGCAAAAAAAAATTTTTATGTACTATTGCTTTTTATTTCATTTAGTCTTAAATGTGAATCTTGGACAGAGCCCAAATGCAGGGTTATTTAATGAGTTAATTAGTTCTCCTCCTCCTCCACAGCAACTAACCCTGAGTTTGAGAAAACATGTGACAGCTACAGCTTCCAATGTTCCAATGGCATGTGCGTGACCCTGGAGTGGAAGTGTGATGGCATGGATGACTGTGGCGACTACTCAGACGAGGCCAACTGTGGTGAGCAGGAACCTTTAATAGACTTCCAGTTATTGAATAAATAAGCTCCAGTCCAGGCATACTAGAGACAGCTTTGAGAAAGTGGCGTTTATCTTGTTTCTGTGCATGTTTTATGCTTTCTGTTTCAGCGTCAACGACTGATGAGCCGGGCTGCTCACGTTACTTTCAGTACGAGTGTAAGAACGGCCGCTGTGTGCCCGCCTGGTGGAAATGTGATGGGGAAAATGACTGCGGTGACTGGTCTGATGAATCGCAGTGCTCAGGTACAGTCTGGTCAACTGTGTTCCAATCAGCGTCTATTAACCTTGTTTGTGGAGTGCTGACAGAAGAGAATGCTCAGTGGATTAATTACAGTTAGTAATGTTGTGTCTGTTCAGATGGCGGAGCTCCTCACACACCTGCGCCGGGTCCAGCTACCTGCGCTCCTAATCGTTTCCGCTGTGGTTCTGGCGCTTGTATTGTGAACACCTGGGTGTGCGACGGCTACGCTGATTGTCCTGATGGCAGCGATGAAGTGGGCTGTCCCGAAGGTGCTTCCTCTTCTCTTTTCCTAGCCAGTGCTAGGGGTGTCAGACATATGGCTTGTAAATATGTGTATAAATATGCATACTATACATGTATAGTTTTTGTTTACGTAATATGTGGGAACTGTGTATATTTAAAAACTTCAATCGCAGCAGTAAAAAATATTACAATTCAACACATACAACACATTACAACACATATTAATCCATTTATTGTATAGTTTTACGTTCATAATGTATATTTTTTAGCTTTAAACAATGAAACGTTATTTGCATGTTAAGGCTTGCATTAATAAATTAAGCAGAATCAAATTAAATGTTTGTTTTTTTTATTATGTGTGACAATCGATAATCGTGTTCATACAGGCAAATTCATGCTTTTCAGCTCAGACGTGGGTGACACAGCATTCCCAGAGTGCCACAGTTCATTTTCACACACATTATGCAGTTTACTTAATACTGCTGAGTGTCATCACTTAATAATAACATTAAAAATAGAACACAATTGTTAATAACTGAGTCAGTTATTTTCATACTACTTTTAAAATCGTTTTTTTAAATACATAGAAAAGATTATGTGATTATTATTCCATATTAAAAATATGTTAAGTATAAGCTAATTTCTTAATTGTTTTCAGGGACTATTTTATTGATGCTTATTAATAATTAATAATTTGGGAGCAAAAAAAATTATATAAATTGAACCCATGATTTTTTATATATATTATCCTTTTGTTTTATGCTTTTTCTGTCTTTCTCTTAGACAAAGGCTCAGTGACTCCATTGGCCACACTTCCTCCTTCGGGACGCTGTACTAAAGGTCAATTCCTGTGCCTGAAGCCTCCAGTTTGTATTGCTGATTGGC
The DNA here is from genome assembly GCA_032353835.1 of Enteromius viviparus. Taxonomy (NCBI): domain Eukaryota; kingdom Metazoa; phylum Chordata; class Actinopteri; order Cypriniformes; family Cyprinidae; genus Enteromius; species Enteromius viviparus. Next base: position 7,720,519 of record JAUCNO010000191.1, read on the forward strand.
AGCGCTGTGATGGACATCCTCACTGCATGGACGGGTCTGACGAGGACAGCTGTCGTAAGTGCCTACATAAGAATAAATACAATACAAAAGTTTGTAACCTTTTTTTTTAAACTGTAAAATCAAACAAACATGAAGCTCTATGTACTAGAATACTCTGGGAATGGGGTGGTGTGTGGCTAATGTCTTCACATCCCTGTAAATGTTAACAAGCTCTCCCTTTTATTTCAGCCACTCATGGGCCGCTGCTGTGTGTGAATGGTACTCTCTGTGCGGACGGCGAGGCTTGTGTGCTTAACAGCGAGAGGTGTGATGGCTTCATAGACTGTTCTGACCGGAGTGACGAGGACAACTGCACTAGTGAGAGAAGTTTGTGGTGTATTTGCCATTGAAATCTGACTGCTGCAGAGACAGTATTATACCACAGTAAGCCGACTGCTGAATCACCCTGTTTTCCCCTTTCTCAGTGGATTTGCTGGTCTACAAAATTCAAAATCTTCAGTGGAGTGCCAACTTTTCTGGTGCTGTAACGCTTACCTGGTCAAAGCCCAAAAATATGCCTACATCCACCTGCTCGTTTGTCATCTATTTCAGGTATTTATTTAGGCATTGTTTTCATCTACATATGTGTTTTCTAAGCCTTTTAAGGTGGTGGACCACTTGAACTGTGAAGAAACAAATCTATTTAACTTATTTACTTATTTATTTTTTGCTTTTGCTTTGCTTTGCTTTGCTTTGCTTTTTGTTTTGCTTTGCTTTGCTTTGCTTTGCTTTGCTTTGCTTGGTTTCGTTTGGTTTTAGTTCACACTTTTTTGGTTTTGATTCTATTTATTTGTTTTAAGCTTTCTTTTGTGTTTTGTTGTTTTATTAAGTGTTATAATTTTGTTTATTTTAAACCTCTCAAGCGGTGGAACATGTCAATGTTACAGACCACTAAACCATTATTCATTTACATTTTTTGTGCAGTTTATCATTAGGTAAATTGCTTTAAATTGTATTTTATAAAAGAAAAAACAATAGAAAATAAAATGTGTGTGTTTATATATATATATATATATTTGACATAACAAGGCAACTGGAAGTAGACATTAACATTGATTTAATTTAATTAATTCATTATGTCTACACACAACAGTAAGTGTCTTTAGGTCAGTAATAATGCTGTATATGTTTTCCAGGCAGGTGGGTGTCCAGCAGTGGACATCCATGGAAACAAACAGCAATAAGGGGAGTGCTGTTCTGACCGTATTGATGCCGGACACCACCTATCAGGTGAAGGTTCAGACTCAGTGTCTCAGCAAACAGCACAGGACCAATGAAGTTCTCACACTACGCACACCAGAAGGATGTAAGTCTGCCTGAGCAGCACAGTCACTAAAATGATTTATGGAACAGCTCAGATTTACATGGAAGCGATTTGCTGACGACTGTGTTTGTGTGGCAGTGCCAGACCCTCCGCAGAATCTGCAGCTGAGCTCTGACAATGCTGAGGATGGGACAGTACTGTGTTCCTGGAACCCTCCTGATAAAACACACGGACTCATTAGAGAGTATATTGTGAGTGAGAAGCCTTCAGTACTTACAGCATTCATCAACACATACCTATATCTAACCAGCTCATGTGTGTTTGTAGGTGGAGTACAGTGAAAAGGGCAGTGCAGAGTGGTATTCCCAGCGTAGCACCATCACGAATGCAGAAGTGAAGAACCTGCAGCCCAGCTCGCTCTACAGATTCAGGGTGAGATACTCCTAAAGCTGTATGAAGTTGTTTCATTTACGCTTCTGGTCATCGTAGCTTGACCTAACCTTTATTCATCTGTTATTCACCAGGTGGCTGCTGTCACAAGCAGAGGCATGGGAAACTGGACCGAAATTAAATCCATTATTCCTCAAAAAGGTAACAAAACTACAGTATATAAAAAAAACCCTGACATGTTCTCTGAGGAGTGCTGACTCCCCCTGCTGGACATTTATGCTCAAACGTTTTATCTTGTGGGATAGTGGAAACTGATTGAGTGTCATTTAAACTCAATTTTCAGTATGAATATAATTGAATGAATATTAATTTCAAATAGATCAATTTGTACAAGTAATTTATCATTGGGAAAGTAATGTGATATGAATAATTTTGAGGCAAGGCCTTCTCGTAGTATGCGTAGTATTCATGATATCACATTATTTTCCCATTAAAATGCAGTCTCATAAATAATTGAGACCTTCGAAATAATGGAGACTAACATTTAATGAAACACAGAGGATTTTGACATTCTTTGGTCATATGAAACATGTATATATATTTTCACTTAGTAGTTTATGTACTTCAGTGTCACACAATCTTTCTTATATAAATCATTCTTATAGGCTACTTAGCTAATATTTCTCATTATCAATTTTGAAAGCAGTTGTTCTGCTTAATATTTTGGAAACCGTGGTATTTTTTCAGGATTCTTTGATAAATTTCTAAAGAAAGCATTTAATTCAAAAACTTTTAAATATACATTATTACTGAATAAAACATTCTCAAAAAAAACTTACCGCCCTTAAAATCCTACATTATCAGTATCTGTTAATAAGAATTGGTGGTATGACCAAAATATTATCTTACAAAATCCACTGTATTTCCGTATATTTTCTCAGTGTATTATATTTTTTACAATGATTTTTTAAGAGTAAAAAAATGTTTTGCTGAAAGTATTACCTTCAAATATTAATGGATTACAAAAAACATCCTGTTATTTCTATTTTAGTGTTTGGACAAAAAATTGCTCTAGTGTATCATGACTCTTTAATAATGTGTCTTTCAGCGCTCTCTCCTCCTGATGTTGACATCACCAGCATCACAGAGGACTCCATGATTTTGTCCATCACTAGTAATTATAAAGTCCAGGTCAGTAATTTTGCTTTTTCTCTGCGTGTTGGTTCCATTTCTTCGACGGCGTTTTAGTGCCACATTAAAAAAATCTAAAACTACAAGATTAAAGGAGTAATAATTAAAGGTGTAATATTACGAGAATAAAGTCAAAATATTACGAGGATAAAGTTGGCCTAGATTGGGAGCACCCAGAGATTTTCAAAAGTCTCAGCTTTTAAAATCTGCCGGTTTATAGCGAAATACATATAGCTGAAATTACTGTAGTGTAAGTCAATAATTTTTCCAATTACAATGAGATTTCATTTTTTTTTTTTTTCATTAACCAACATCTTCTTGCAAGACATATGATAATAACAAAGTGTCCTAATTCGTACATGAAATTCTTTTTCACATTAATTTTTTACAAACTTTTGTAGCAAAACAGCATTTCACAGCATAGGAAGAAGAAAAAAAAATACTAACAAAACACTAACAAAAAATACATACATACAGTAGGTAAATAAGGAAACAAATAAATAATATGGGGTATATTTAAAAACTTCCTCCCCATGTTTCACCCAGCTCTTTTATTAGGGGTTTTCATTGTTCAACCAACCGTTTCATTCTGAGTCTTAAACTGTGTTTTTTAGCATCCCATAGATTTCCCTCACTGTCTGTAAGCAATCCTCAAGTGTCGGAGGCCTTCTCTGCAGCCATTTAATTGTAATGTTCTTCTTTGCTGCAACTAGAAGTATGCATAGGCAATATCAACTCTTCTTACTTTTTATTAAATCCTTTTTAACTCCTAAGATAGCCATTAAAGGATCTCTGGGCAAAATTAACCTAAAAAATGTTATTAAAGGAGAAGTTCACTTTCAAAAAAACTTTTGCAGGGAATTTACTCACCACCATGTCATCCAAGATGTCCATGTCTTTCTTTCTTCAGTCGAAAAGAAATTAATGTTTTTG
>JAUCNO010000191.1:7734777-7769551 GCA_032353835.1 Enteromius viviparus
TATCAAATCAATTCAATTGGGAGGCTAAACCGTGACATAAAACGTAACAGTCATACAATTCAAACCGTGACAAAAAACGTAACAGTCATACAATTCAAGGGCCATTATTGTAACCCCTCTACGTTTTGCGCTATGGACCAACGTAGTCAGGGTACATTTTTATATGAGACTGGGTTGAAAATACCAGCAACAGTGTGTGAAAACCTTGTGAAGATTTACAGAAAACGTTTGACCTCTTGGTATATAACAGTTATTATTAAGGATATATACCAAGTATTAAGATTACATTTTGTTATTGACCAAATACTAATTTTCCACCAGAATTTTAAAATCCTACAATGTGACTTCCTAGATTTTATTTTTTCTTCTCATTTTTGTCTCATAGTTGAGGTATACCTTTGATGAAAATTACAGGTCATCTTTTTAAGTGGGAGAACTTGCACAATTGGTGGCTGACTAAATACTTTTTGCCCCACTGTATTCCAAGAAATGCTCCAAAGTGACTGATAAAAACTGTAAAAGCTTTACTCAAGCGCACAATAGATCACTCTTGTGGGGTTTGATCCTACAACCTTTTGGTTAACAGCCCACGTCCTTTAATCACTAAGCCACACCACCCGAAAACAAATGTTTTTTTTCTCCTCCACCTCCTGAAAATTTAACTCAAATCAACTTATTTTTACTTGATTACACATGATATGAAATAAAAGACATTTCTGAAAATAAGGCAACCTTAAGCAAACAGTTTGCTTCATTTCCTTGCCTCAGCCTCTGGCCCTTCTGCCCAGTGTTTGTTGATGTGTGGGCTTTATTTGAACCACAATTAGACATGTTTATAGAGGTGGGATGTCTTCATGCGCATGTTCCTGTCTCTGTTTATTTGAACTTGTCGTCCTTTATTTATCCTCACATCACACTCCTCCAACGCAGATGGAGGGCTGCTGCTTGCGTGAGTGACGTCACAGTGAGCTCGCAGCTCAAGGTTTCACAGCTGAAGGGTTCAGAGCTATCTCACAAGGCGTCTAGTCAGAAACTCAAACCTGTGTTCATCTAAAGAGTAAACACGTACACGAAAAATAGTGATGAAGACCACTAGGCTACGTTGTTAATCAGTAATGAGAATCATCCTATGTGTGACTTTCTTATCTACTTTATTTATTTATTTTTAATAATGAATTAAATATTTTTTGTGTTGCAATAATGCATTTTTCAAGTCTAAGTGGTAGGACAATATTATCAGATGTCTTTATTTTTGTCTTTTTTATTTTGAATTAAAATACATAAAAGGCATCTTCTTAGCTAATTTGAATTTTAGAATGATTTTTGCAGGTGACCTTGAAAATCCTTTAAATAATGATATGACATGAAAACGAAAGGTTATGGGACTGCAGGACATTTCAATCATAATGCAGCTTCCTATAACCACCAGCAGATGTCTCTCATGTTTCAGTTTACAGTTCCTTCACTCACATATGCGCCTTATTCCTTACGTTTGCTGGGAAGAGCAACTATAACAAAAGAAGACGTAGTGACGAGCTCAAATAAAAGTATGAGTTTTGATGCTTTTCTGTAATGTAACTTATAAACAGACAAAGAGAGAAAAACAATGTCTTCATCTAAGCACATAAGTACTTAATTTATCAGGATTCTTAGACTGATAAAATAATTATTACTTTTGAGATAAAGTCATTAAACTACATCCCGAAAATGTGTAAAAATATAAATAAATATATTATTTAACATTATTTATCTATATAAATATACCAAATATACCGACAACAAATGGGTCTAATTAACATATATATATATTTATTTATTTGCCGTCCATAAAAGTTTTATATTTTATCGCGTTCCTCCTAAAAATTCTAATGAAGCTTCTTGAGCAGATTTGCATCGATGCATTATGCTTGTCACTGTAATACAGCAGACCCTTTGATGTTTGTAATGGGAAGGTAATTGATGTTAGCTGTCCAGTGTGTACAGATAAGGACCGTTAAGTTTTACAATGCCTAAGCTGCACTGGGACAAACAATTACATGAGGTCAATGTGGTAATGGATCTGTGTCTTTAGAGAAAAGGTCAGACAGAAAGGTCTAGGTCCAAAAATAGATACTCAGAAAAAGTAGAAATGACTCTGTATTGTTTTCTGTTCCTCCGACACATGTTGTTGATTTTAATGCGCATTGTATTTACTGTCAGAAATGATTATATAATTGCTTTTAGAAAGCATAGCAAGATTATAAAGAACAGCCAGAACAGATGGATCATCAAGATGACTAAAAGCACTACATTTGAAAGGAAACACCAGCAGTGGGTGCACCAGCACAAAACTCACTCTTTTTCCTTCACTAATGAACAGTGGAGTTCACTGGAGCACTTCATCTGAGATGCTTTTTTTCTTTTCTTGTTCCACCACTTTGTTTTTTTTTTTTTTTGGAAAGAGGAAATAGCAAAACAGCTTTCTTAGAGTGCAGATCGTGTTTCAAGACTTCAGCTTTCATCATTTCATTAGGGACAACTTTTGATCTGACTATAAACAATGTCACAATTAAAATTAAGTACAAAAAAAGTATCTATTTATAAAAACGTGAGATATTTTAGGGTTTAACCTTTGCACCAAATCCTGAATATTACTTAGAGTACCTCTTTTGTTAAGTCCTTTTTTTTGTTGCTTTCCCCAATTCTTTTCAATTGTTTATAGAATTACTAAAAGTTTATCGAACATTTATTCACACAATTGTCATGATTTATAACGGTATTTTCATTGATAAAGAATATATATAATATATTGTATAATGTATCATTTTAATATTACAATTATAAAAATTAATGATTTATTTGTTTCAAATTGGATAACCTTTATTTTTTAAAGGGTTAGCTGTTTGTTTTCTGTGATCTTGTAGCTTTGATCAAACCCTGAATATTTTATGATAATACATTTTATTTCAATTTAATTTATTTTTAATTGCATTTTATTTAATTATGACATCAATAAATTGGCAGCAGTGAAATAGTATTTTTGATGCTGGAGAAGAAGACTGAGAATCTCATTATATTTACCATTTATTATTTTCATATATAAAGCACCTGCTTAGATTTACTGATCTTTGGCCTTTCCACAGGCCTGATGGTCTTGTTTTTCTGAATGTGTCATGTGTTTGTCTGCGTTAGTCGCCGTAAAACACCAGGAGCCTCTTGAACTGCAAACTCCTAGAGGTGAAAGGTCACCAGGCAGGCGGCAGAAGAAGGTCAAGGGCATGTCACAAGTTGACCAGCAGTTACTAAGTAAGTTTTTGGTGCTCATTTATGGGAGACCTTGTGTCTTATGTCAGTTTAAATGGATCTGGAAAATAGTTTTTTTGTTCTTTTACATCTTCAAATCTTAATATAAATTACTTTCAGTATTTGTGACAGGGATTTGGCCCTTCTCCTCATGGGTCAAGACTTCCCTCTGTGCCTTGCGCTGGAGGCGGTTTGTTCTCTGCTCAAGAGTGATGTAACTTCCTTGACCCTTTCATATAAATTCTTGTGATTGGGAGTTCTGCTGTCACAACACCAACTAAGGGGCATTAAGTGCAAGTCTGAAAGGATTTGGCATTGGCTGTGGGAGTATAAGAGATGGAGAACACTCTACCATGGGTTTGCTTTGCATTCCCTCCTCATTTTTTTATTTGGATCATTTATTAAAGAATGCTTCAAGGCAAGACACTACATGTGATACCCAGCTGATTAATTACAGTACACTGAGACATTGTTTTTTATTATATGTTATGTTTGAAGATGCAATTATGCATTATCCAATTACATATCTGCTAATTTGCATTCATTCCCAGAACAAAACTCTGGGCAATGGATAAAGGCAGGTTGAAAATTATTTACACAGTAGATTTAAGATATTTACAACAGCCGAAAAAAAAGCATAAAGGACGAAGATGAATAATATGAACAAAGCTTTCTTTAAGACCCTTCAGAATATAGATGCACTTAATATTTTTAAATAAAACAAAGAATATCAAAGTACATTTAACTAGAAAGTACTAGTGTGTTACTTTTCAATTCTTATTATATATTATTATTTTTATATACATTTTTTTTTACACCAATTTTTTATATAATTTTTATTTTCTTTTTTACACCAATTATTCAATAAAACTGGAAGGTTTGGGAGAAAAACCTGCTGCTTATGTAGAATTATTTGCAACAGAAATGTACAGACGCAAATACTGTAAAAAAAAAAAAAAGTGTAATAATAACACTTAATTATGCGTTTTGGGTGTGCGCTTTTTCACTATTTTAAAACAAAGCATGCTTTGGGAAGCAAAATAAACCAAAATATCAAAATGGACCAGCACACGTAAAAGAAATAAATAAATAAAACAATGGTTTTGCCTGTAAGTCGCCTCTTAAGACTTATTTTAGTAACACTTTATGGTTCCACCAGAATATTAGCCATTTATGATTCTATTTTATTATAATACATGCCATATATTACATGACCTTATTCTACATCCTTAATCCAACCCAATACCAACACTTAACAACTACCGTACTAACTAATACTAAGCAACAAATTAAGAAATTCTTGAGGAAAAAGTTGTAGTCAATAATAAATGAGTGCTCCCTATTCTAAAGTGTTACCCTTATTTTTATATATAATAGTGTCTGGATAGCCAGCACTGTCCAAGTCTAGTAGTGATTTTTATTGGCCAATTGCGCAGGTCCTCGCAGCCAATAGAAGTGAATGGAGCTGTTCCTCTCCTAGCAACAGGACTCCTTACTAGTGCTAACTGTGAGCTTACAGACAAATATTACATCACAAATAAAAAAGAACTTAACACTCCCGAACAATAGAGTTGCCCCCCTCGCCCCTTTAATTCTCATTCTCTTTTCACTCCTGTCGATTGGGTGAATTCTTGCAAGGGCAAAGCTCAGCAACATGGAAACCTGCTGTGTCGGAACAGGCCGCAGGGCAAAATCAGTTTTAATTCGTCTGCCGTAGATGAACAAGTTAGTTGACGTACAAATTCAAAATTCTCCCTCTTCGGGCCTCTCAGGCATATGGCGAAGCTTTGAAGCGCACACAGGGCTGCTCTGTCTCCTGTTACACGTGGCCCCGCTCAGGTTGCTATGTTTAGCTTCGGAGAGGTGTCACCTAGTCTCCATCAGCACCAGCCAAATCTCCACAAACATTGGGCACAGTTGAGCTGGCTTACCACCTCCAGCCCAGCTGCCGAATCAGAGCCGCGGCGCTCTGAAGACGGCCGTGGCATCCCGACATCCCGTCTGAAGTGCCGACAGGTACTGCGGATGTCTTCCTTACCTGCTACTTCCAGGAATAACACTAGCGAGTGTTGCAGCAGTGCCCCGTTATTCGTCCCTTTTAGGTTCAGCCAAATGAGTCCAGACATTTGGAACATTGCTAGCTCGCCAACGAGCGTGAGAAAGACAAACAAGAGCTTGTTCTCCTGATACCAGCTCCATCCTCTTTTCTGGACCGTTGGCGTGACATCTCAAACAAACAGCCGAAAGGGACGTCTCTTTGCTATTTACACATTTTTCAAAAGAACATTAATCTTCTGTAAGCCTTTCCCATGTATTAGGCATCTTATGTTTATTGGACTGGCTGCAGATTATTTTTTTTTTTTATTAATTGTAAATATTTACAGAGGACTTCTGGCAAATGGAGGTATAGTTAGCACCTCTTTAACGCGCAGTATGAGGATGTAAATTAGTGCCAAAAATACCCCCAGCCACTTTCAGCCTCTTATAGCACATTACGTTGAACAAAAATCAACACTTGCGCTGTGTCTGTCAGTTTTTGGCGTATTCTGTTTCTTTTCCAGAATGTGCGACATGCACTATTGATGCATTCAAACTTGTTTTTGTCATGGATAAAAGCAGGAGAATGTCTAGACCCTTTTTACTGGGGCATTAAATTATCACTGTGTCCTAGGAAAATGTTACGGATTATTAAGTGTATTATATGTACATGTTCTTTTTATAGCAAGATCTGGCAGCATTAATGAGTTAAGATGTGCTGTCTCTCTGATACCGGTTTAAATGTGTCATTAACAATGTTCTTTAGTTCTTTAGTTCAGTTCCATACAAACACTGCATATCATTTCTGTAAACGCTGATGTTACTTCCTGAGTTACTTTGGTTTTCGGACTGTCACTGAACATATGGCCTTTGATTCAATCCGACAGTTCTCTCCTCATTTCTTTTCTTCCACTTTTCGAAGAATTCTTCACACCAAAATAGTAAGCCAAAATAAACTTTATAAGAGGGAAAACAAAAATAGATGTAGTTTCCATACAGCTTGACTATATGCAATAGTAATATTAAGTATATTCATGACATATATATTTTTAGGATTCTGGCAGCTTGACAGTTTATCAGTGTATTTCCCGGACATGGCCTTTATATGAATCAAAATGCATGAAATCGTTGCAGAATCACTGCATTTGAATCACAATCCAAACAAGCACGCTACATGTAGCATGAACATTTTTTAATGCAAATTAGATCATATAAATTCATTTGTGAAATCACGCTACTTTAAACCTATCTTCACAAAACAAAAACAGCAGACACGCTGAACGAGATGCAAATGTACTGTCTGTCAGTAGGTGGCGCTTATGGAACAGCAGCAATAAATGTGTTTTCTTGGTTACCTCTGCAGCATGCTGCTTAAAAACACGGCTTTTCAGAAGTGTGTAATTCGAACCAGTTTATCGTCCAGCACTTGGAGACTTTTGTGATGTTGACCTGTGCTCCAACACTGTTGAAAGGCTAGAAATACCCCTGGATGAAAGTGTTTTAAGACATACATGACCACAGTCATCACTAACTTCCTCCATCTTTCAGCGAATCGTTATGAGCAACACATAGGAAACATAATTATTTCCCCTTCTCAGCAGACGTGAAGATGGATGTTTCCTATGAGTTGCTGCTCCTCGGTGCTCAGCCGTGGCGGCGCCTGGTTCAGCACTGCTGCCGCTGCCGGGGACAGTAAGGATATTGTCATTTCCTTGCTGACTGACCTCCATCTCCCCCACCCTACTGTAGCAAATGACACCCTCACTTCATAAAAGACACATTTGTTCTAACCTTCGTGGCGTGGTCTGCTATTGTTCTGTAGTGTGTGTAGCATTTCCGTTGCGATTCCGCTTATTTTCAGATTCCCTGCCACACAAAGGCTTTTGCATTGAGCGGCCGAAGGAGAACAAATGAAAGCAAGATTGAAAAGAAAGAACCATTGGAAGCATCTCAGTTTGTATAAATCTGACAATGGTGACAGTGTGTAGTACAAGAGTGATTGATAAATATTGCTGGATCAGCTGTGTTGCTCTCTAGGCTTCTTAATCTCAACCTTTTTTAAAACCATTCGGTTGACACTGCTATGCTAATCTAGCTAAACTATCTGGTTTTAATATAGTGATATAAGATATTTATGGCAAAGCAAGGTATATTTTTTGCCAAACTTATGAATTAATCATTTTATTTCCATGCACCATCTTGCAAGTTTCTGGGTGTTGGTTATACCACATGACTTCTGGACATTTTTTTAAATATTTATATAAGTAATGAAACATTTTTTTCTTGCTCATTTCTGTATGTTGGTTGTACCACATGACTTTAATGGATGTTAATTGTTTCACATGACCTTTTTTTTTTTTTTTCACTATTTTTTTCTTGTAAGCTTTTGGATATTGGTTGTACCGTATGAATGGTAGACATTTAATTTTTCTCACATATTTTTAAGCAAATAAAAGCTATTTTTCTTTCAATGTTAATTGAACAATATGCCATTTTTCATTTATTTATAAGGGCCTTTTTTTCTCTTTTGTTTCTTAATGTTGGTTGCATTGCATGACTTTGAGGACATTTGTTCTTGTATTATTTAGTAATGAAGCTCAATATGTTTTCTTGGATGTTGAAAATGTACATATTTATAAGCAATGACAATATTTTAATAAAAAGGTTTTAATAAAAATAAAAACAATAAAAGATTATGCCAAATTCCTTAACAAGATTTTATTTTTAATGAGGCTTTTGTCTTCATAATGCTATGAGGACAGTAGTATCACCTTGACATTTTTTTACTTTATGCTTAAATGTTTTGAATTAATGCATATAGAAGAGTATTCAACTCATTTTATGTAAAAATTGCATTTTTTAATGTTTTAATGATTTAAACGAACTAACAGATAGGAAAAGGTAAGATTGCACTGTCATTGAACCACAGATCAAACCGCAGCCTGTCTTAGCCTCCAGAGGAGGTCATGCGATTGTGGATAAAATCACAATCAGAATGTTTACATAACTGTCCATTTCCGCCAGTGTCCTTGGCTGTCATCTGTAAGGTGAGCAGGAGCATGTATCTATAGTAACAACACCTGCGTCTGAGGCCTCTGCTTCTCCGGCGCTCTCACTAATATCTCCGGCACTCCTCTTATCAGCTTTTGCTGCCAACTTCCGAGTTTTAGGAAAACACCAAATTGCCTCCCCTGATCCCCTAATTCCAGCGACTCACTGAAGCAGTGAGCAGGCCACGACTGGGGTGGGGAGGGGTGTTGGAGGGGTGAGCTTGGGCCCGCTCAGTGTTCATGGAGCGAGTGGGGATGGAATCCGTGCCATATGAGTGTGCGCCAGCTTCCGATGGCATTAATGCAGCAAATTGACCCTTTCGCTCAGCACTGCCAACTCTGAGCCTAAGAGAGAGGAGACTGATAGCTGACATGTGTGCTCACTCCTGCATTGTGATACAGGCCGACACAGTCTGCTGGCTAGACTTTCGGTTGCCACATGAATGGGTATACTGTGGCCCTAAGCAAAGCTCCCACTCTGACATGGCAAAGCTAGAAGGGAACGCTTTTCGATGGCCTCTTGGCAAAGCAGATTGGGCCATTGGACAACATTATACACAATAAATGAAAGAGGGATTATGTAACTGTAAGAAAGGATTGACAAAAATATCCTCTAGTAAAAAAGCATTTTCTAGGTGACATGTTGTTTAAGTGTTCTAGAAGATGTTTGCTATTTTCAGAAACCATGGAACTGCATGAAGTTGTTTCTTTCAGGCACTTTTGGAAAAATGATCTCTCTCAAAATGCTTTCCACACCAGTTACTTATTTGTCCACTTACAATGTCCTAGATTGGACATCTTTTCCATCACATTTTCAGTGGTGTAACAGACATTTTAAACAAATTTCTTTTTATTTAAGCTAGCTCCCAAAACATTTGTCATTCTCATTTAATTTATTTTGATGTACTAAAATAACTAGTAAATAACTACTAAAATAATATAAACGAAAAATCTGTAAACATAAAGAATAAAAAATAAAATAAATAAACAAATAATAAAAAAAAACAATAAAAACAACAAAAAACTTACTTAAAATAAACAAAAACAAAACCTATTCAAAATATTATTAACAACTAAATATAATAGTATCTAAATAAAGATGGAAAAAGATGGGTAATTTTCAAAAATGTTATTTTAGCAATTAACTGTAATAAGTTTAAAAAAGTTTATTTTCACACAAATACAAAACTATTATTTTGATTAATTGTATTAAATGATCTCTTTTGAAGAGGTTGTTTGCATAATTATTATTTTTGTTTTAATTATTGGTATTATGTATTTTCATATTTTAAGATTAAAAGACTAGAAAAACAGTAAAATATATGCATGTGATGACATGATAAAATTTCTAAAACTGTTTTAATGTAAAAAAAAAAAAAAAAGATTGTGTTATAAAAAAATCAGCACCTGGGACGTGTAAGAAACACTCATACAGTAAGTGCCTTATAATAATGTCTGTAAACCCTGTCAAAACTGCATGATATATAGAAACCCTTGAGTCATTAATTCCTTCACAGTTCAATAAAGCACATTCCCAAACATGTGTGTTTGCTTTATTAATGTTCATGAGCATGCATATTACAAGAAACACCAGTGAGCCATTAAATCCATTAATAATACATGCGCTGAGAGAACGTGACCTGAAATGTTCAAAGAACATGTTACACACGACAAGAATTACATGAGGCAAATTCATATTGTAATTAAGTATGCCACATTGATACCTGTGTTCAACAAGAGTGAAGTGACACACAGAGAAACGGTTGGCCAAAGGCATAGCGGCTTTGCCCTCCCTGGCTGCCCTTGTGATTGGCTGGTTCCTCAGCCAATGTGCCTGCTGCAGGCTCACCTCTAATCAGGCTCTTCCTGTAGACAGACTCCAACAGCGCTTCTGTTTCCTTTTATCTTTCCTCCCCTCCGTGTTCAACAGATCAGATTGCACAGAAAAACGGCGGTTAACTCTCCACTTTCCTCCGGCAGCCTGATAAGGATAAAAGAATAAAAAGGAGAGAAGAAAAAGAAAATCCTTTTTAAAGGAACTTTTTGTTTTATATTGACATCCAATCGGAAATTGTTTACATGTGCACTGCAGCCATTCAAATTTATTAGGCCAAATTAACTTGTTAATAGAAGCTGTGTTACATTTTTCAACCATTATATTGAGACCAGTGCAGGGATTCCCTAAATATGTTACATGCTGAGACTGATGCAACAGTTTCAGGAATGCTGAACATCTGGCATTACACCGCATTCCAATGTATTTCTTATTTTTTAACTGAAGTAAAGGTATTTGTAACCCCTTGTGCCTTTCATCCCCTGTACAAGAAAGAGATTTGTATTTTTATTATTATTACTTTTTTTTTCTTCCAAGCAACCTTGGACTACAATACGTTCTTGGCCTTGATGTTGTACCCATTCTTGGCACTCCATACAAACTGTTTCATAGTATCTGTTGTGAAAAGTGGCACTTTGATAAAAGTTATTTGAATTTAACTCGTCCTTGGTCTTCTGTGACTTTTCAGGGGAAAAACTGAATTCATAACATAGCATGAAGGACACAAGACATTCAATATGCAAGTATACTTTCAGCCCAACTGCAAAGTGTCTCAGCGGCCAAACCTATGACGGCAACGAATATTTGATTTGGACTGGGACTCCCTAGAAATACTGGAATCATATCTTTTAATAGATTTAAAAAAGAGTGGTTCATCAATTATGCAGCATATCTTGCCTTAAAGATGAGACAGCTTAAGGAAAACCAGATTAGTGGCTGTTTTTCAAGGAAAAAAAAATCAACTTTTGATTCCGTTTCCATATTGCAGCTGCTTAACGGAATACGCCATACGTCTTTTTCAGCACAAACCAGGGCTGAGCGTTGTACCATGTGCGCTACAGAGGCTGCGAGGGGCCAGGTGTTGCTAGATTCGGCTTCTCAATGTCACTGGTGATGTGAGAGGACAAAGGCAGTATTGAGAGCCCAGTCAGAGGCCTGGGAGGAGTGGGATAGTTTTACAGAAAAGCCACTGTTTGTGCCAAGCCTGCACCCATATACAACAGACACTGTGTTCTGCTGCTCCGCTCCCAGCTTTGTCCTTGCGCTCTGCCTCTCTCTTCCCCCCTCTTTTCTTCTTGTTTTCGAACAGGTAGCAGTGGTGCTCGCATCTAGGCCACAGATGAGAGGGACAGATAGCTGACTGTTAAGAACACAGTTTGGCATTCTAGACTCGGGCTCTTAACATCTAACACAAAGACCTGAAGCCGGAGGGAAACATGATAAAGGCGCGCGCCATCTCGCTCGCGGAGCAGAGCGATCAGCGACGCCCCCCGCCCCGCCCGCCCGAGACTGCTGGGAAGTCTCGCTTCAACAGACATCTGTCCGTGTACGTTTACCTGCTGTGAATGCAGCACCTCAAAGACTCAAAGTTTGCAAAATTCACATTGCGGAAACTGTTTTGAAAGGAAAAGCTGTTGTCTAACAGATCTCATCTGACAATGTTAATATTCTGAAAGTGCATGTAAATAAGCTGAAACAGAAAAGCACTTAAAAAAAAACTAAAACGCAACACTGGGCCACACTTTACAGTACTTACTTAAAAAGAGGCAATACAAGAAATTAAGAGATACATTTCAGGATATCTGCTGTCAACTGAAATTAACAGAATTTTACCAGAGGAACAGAATTTTAACAGTATTTCCTATAGTTTTTTTATAGTTACTTATTTCAATTTGTGTGAAATAAAATAATAATAAAAAACTGCTACTTCCTTAAAGGAAAAGTTTGAATGATTTCAGGCTTCTTGGCTGACCTCTGACTCCATGATGTAAGCCACACAAAATAGACGAATAACAGTAATGAATTAAACATCTAAAATGAGTGTATATTTCACTATAAGAACAAACGCAGCTTACGTCATACGTCAAGTCAGAGGTCTGCCAAAAAGACAGAACATGTCTCTCTCGCAAATGCAAATACAGATGTTGCTGGAAGTCATTGATGTACGTTATAATTTTCAAAATATAAATATTTTTGTTACCAAACCCTATCAATCTGCTTCAGAAGACATGTGTTAACCCCCCAGAGGTGAATGTTCGTTTCACGAAGGATATATATATATGTTTTATGGAGTTTCAAAATAATGGTCTCCATCCACCAGCAGGCTCTAAAGAGCCAAGATACATTTTTTAAAAACTCTGACTGTGGTCGTCTGAAAGAAGTCATGTACACTTACTGTAGGATGGCTTTATTGGGTAATTAAAATTTTTGGTTGAACCTCACTTGCCTACTTAGCCTAATTAATCCTTTAAATTGCACTTTAAGATGAGGATTAATATCTTGAAAAAAAACCTACTAAAGTACTGTAATGTGTACCGCATCATGGCAAAAACAAAAAAAAAATTGGTTTAGTCTTGAGAAAGATAATTGTTTATGCTCACAAAGGAGGAGAGGACAGCAGTGTCTGTGGGGTCTCCTCAAACCAGCCACAGGTGGAGAGGAGAGAGATATTTCCCATCCAATCAAGTGATGAAGCCATGATTGACAGGATCCAGTGGCAGCAATTTGGCCAGGACACAGAAGTTACACCCCAATTCTTACAAGAAGTGCCATGGGATTTTTAATGACCACAGAGAGTCAGGACCTTGGTTTAGCGTCTTGTTTGAAAGAGGTTTTCCTAGGAGGTCTCTTATCCAGCTGCTGACTAGGCTCAACCCTGCTTAGCTTCAGTGGGCAACCAGTCTTGGACCACAGGGTGATATAGCTGTGGCCAAGAATGTCAGTAGTCTCAAGAAGTTTAAAGAGACAGACACAGTAGGAAACAGTAGCAGGAAGCAAAAGATTTAAAAAACTTCAGAGAAAAAAAGTAGTGAGAGAGGTTTCTAAAGACCCAAGCTCAACCTCAAAGACACTAATGAATGATTTGGCCAAATCTGGGACTGATGTTTCAACAAAGATGGACAACAGAGGCGCAGACAGGAATGGACTGTGAGGTTGCTGATCTAGAAAAACTCCTCTTCTAAAGAAGAGACACCTCCAAGCATTCTGGAAACGTGTCCTTTGGTCAGATGAGACAAAACTAGAGCTCCTTGGCCATAGAGATGTTGCCTATGTTTAGAGTAAAAGGAAGAGGTGCTCAACCCCAATAAGACTGTTCCCACAGTGAAACGTGGAGGTGGGGGTATAATGCTGTGGGAATGTTTCAGTGCATTTGGAACTGGAAATATCGTCAGGGTTGAATGAATCATGAAAATGGAAGCCTATGAGAAGATTTGGAAGAGAAACCGTAGGCAATCTCCAAAAGAAAGTTGGTTTGGGTTGACATTTTTGTCTTCCAGCACATAACAACCCAAAGCATACCTCATTTCTGGTGTAGAAATACCTCCAAATGAGCAAATCAAACATTCTTGAAGGCAAGTCTTGAATGCAATAAAAAATCTGTGGGGCTCACTGAAGACCAAAGTCCATGCCAGGACACCAACAAATCTGGAGGAGTTTGACAGATTTGCTGAGGAAGAATGGGCTGCCATCCCTTAGGAAACATGCCTGAAACTCATTTAGAACTACAACAAACAACTAAGCCGGGCTCACACTACAGGAGTTTTAAAACACTAACCGATTATGAAATCTGGTTGCAGCACCTACATAAGAAGAATCTTTGCAGATAATCAAAATCAAGGCGTATCACACACTACAAAATGTTATTAAGATTATGATGCCAGAAGTAGCGCCTCACGTGATCTCAGTTCGTCATTGGAGTATACTTAGGGTATATTAGAGTATACTTTTTTTCTATTATTGGTTATAATTTTGCTATTTGTTTATATTATGTATAAAAATGACACAAAGTTCAATAGATTACTCTCTGACACAACTTACCCCACTGTCCAATGAAAGTATAGGGAATACTGTATAGCCTACATAAAAAGGAAATGAATAGGGTATTTTAACAGGAAATAAATAAAGTAAAAATGCAGATGCATTAACACGCACCTCGGCTCACACACACTAGTGTGTGTCGGGTTGGATCCTCTCACAGGGGTGTGATCTGCCTGCTGCATGAAAACAGAGAAAGATGACACTGATGTGATAATGAGACACACCCAGCTGCACAGACAAACAGCCTGTCCTTCCCAAACTGACAAGTCATCAGAAAGCAGTCAGCAGCAGACCGGCCTCCATCATGAGCAGCATCTCTCCTACCTCTCAGATGAGATCGTTCTCTCTCCCTGCATGTCATTACCACCCCATGCTCCCCTCCACCTGCCTCTAACTGACCACCCACTTTTATCAGCCTCCACCCAGCTCCACTATCAAAGTCAAGTCAGCTGCACTCCAGTGATCAATCTGCTGTCAGAGTGTAGGAACGTGGTTTCCCAGTAGATTATTTTGAAGAAATAACTGCAAATATGTTAGCATTTTACAATATTATTAATCATAATAAAATTACATTTTTATGAAATTTGCATTTTCATTTTTATGTTTTATTAAAAGAGATGAAATGAACACCTAATTTTTAGGTTTAACCCAAATTAAAAAAGGTTTAATCCACACTTGCCAGTCAAAATCTATTTAAAGTTTAATGTGCAATTATAATGAGTAGGTTTGTAAACCAATGAGATTTCACTGTGAGTGGGGCAACCCAGTACAACTGTAAAAAAAATAATTTGAGTAAAAATACCCTGTTTCTTGTCATTTTGTCTTTTTTGCTTTGTATTTTCTGAATTTATTTGTACCAAATCATACAAATAAAGATAAAATTAAATAAATAAATCCAAGTGTTCACAAACTTTTAAAGGGGATTATATTAATATTTATTTGGTCTTGTGGACTATATATCTTATATGGACTATAAGTATCTTACTCAGGATGGTACTAAATAAAAAAATAACATGCATTTTGCACAATGGCTCTTATTTTGTTAGCATTATTCACATTCTTACAGACCTTTCCCAATCTCGCCCAATCTCAACCATATGACGCTGTATACAATGCATATTATTGCAGTGATTTAAGGAGTGCACAGGATAATTGGCTCTTTGGACATTAGTGGCGATTCAGAGAGCAGGAGGGGGGAGTGTGTAAGGTGAAGGGATGTGAGATAATCAGCCATCCACAGAGCCGTGTCATTCGTCTATTGTCTGTTTTTCCAGGCTGAGGGGGCAGAGAGAAAAAAACGGAAACGCTGCTTTAGTCCTGCGTCAGTAACTTTCTTCCCTTTTCTTCCTGCACCGGAGCAAGTCTCTGAAGACAGCATTCATCAATTTCCTCTCCTTCGCCAAACTCGAACCACTGCGGCAAGCATTTCCAATGCAGTCGAAGGCCTCAGAGCCCCTCATCTCCAAGATGGCAACACACCAGCCCTCGCTAATGCCACCAGCAGACTAGTTGCCTTTCCAGAGGAATTCTGACGATGGTTTTTTAATATCCCACGCCGCTTTGCGCCTTCAGATTTCACGCTGCAACATTAACACGAGCTGACACTGGGGATTAGAGACAGACAGCTGGAATGCCCGGGCCTTTTGTGCAACGTGGATCTCTGCCAAAAGCCTTCGCTCGGAGGCCAAGAGGGACCTGGGAAAAAGACTGCTCCTTGGAAATAAACACAAGACTGGCCAAGAGGAAGGAATGTGCCACTTGTGGACAAAACCACCGGACAGTGCTGGGCATGAAGAACGAGCCGCTCAGGACCTGCAACCTGTGTAGCAGTTAGCATGTGCAGCCTGTCACCCACCGTTCTGCCATTTTGTTTCGCTTACGAAGGTCCGATGGGCATCTCCTTTTCAGGGAACTGAATGAGCAGTGAATAAATCTGAATGACATACCTCCCACATAGTTTCCCTTTCTGAGCTCTGCCTCATTCAGGAGTTGAAAAACTGTCACATGCGGTTCAGGAAATGACTTGATTGTCAAACAATCACTAGTTTATTGTTGTATTTTACGTGGAGAAATATTTCACTGGTTTTTTAAATACTAGCAAATTTCAAGTGATTTCATCAGAGTACTAACATTATAAAATAATCAAATTAATCACATATTTGCTGCGAAAAATTGAGAGCATTTGAGACTTACTGTACACACAGTAAAAAATCCTACTTTAGAACTCAATATACACTTAGAAATAAAGAAACAAAAGTTGTCAGTGGGTTGGGATCTTTTAAAAGTCACTATTATGTACACTTAAGAGCCAAAAGTACCAAATGCACCATTTTGGGGGTAAATAATGTACACCACTGATGGCCTTTGCACCTTTTTTCTCAACACAGCCTCACTCCCACACAAAACCTTTGCACTGCTTTTTGAGGCCTTTTCAGTCACTTTTCGGCCCAAAGGGTTCTCCATTGTTTTCAGTTGTTTGGCTTGATTTAATGGTTTGCATGCATTTATAAATGTATTATATTATTTTTTCGTTTTATTGGAGTACCAAACCCCACCCCACGCTAAACCTACCCACCTCAGAACAGTGTAAACATACACACAGGCAAATACAGTTACTGTACAGGTATTTATTGCACAAACTAATTATTAACACGCAGTATAAATACATTACAAACAAGTTATGTCACATTCCAAGTCTTCTAAAGCCATACAAAGTCTTTATGTGAAGAAGAGAGTAAAACACAAGGTTTTAATCACTAAAAATGATTTCGCTCCGTTCACGCGCTGTCATCTCATTCATAAAACATACTCCCGTCTGGTAGCATGACGCAATCGATCACAAGAACCAATAGTATTTCACAACAGCATGAAGCAATTGATCACGTGACAGGCAAGAGCCAATTACAACCAATGTAAGGATTCTTGAAGCGGCATTTTTTGAAATAGTGCACAGACTGCAGCAGCGCACAGGAAGTACACGGAAGACGGAGACAGGGACTGTGTCTATTCCTCTCACAAATCAATAGTTTTGAATCAAAAGACTTGGAATATGTTTATATTTTTTAAATAAATGATGACGGTGCCTGCTATATCATGTAATATCTTTTTAAATAAAACTGTTTTGACTTTTTTACATTGAAAAATCACACCCCTGTATATGCCACAGTGCCAATGTTTTTACTCAACATATCTTTTAATTATGACGATAAAATTAAAAAACTAAATATTGACAGGACATATTTGACAGGATTTCCTATTTAAAACGTAGGAGGACCCTTCACGTTGAAAAGTCACTAAAAAGGGGTTTTGACCAAATGTCAAAATGTGACGAGTTGGAGTGAGACTGTGTAGTTTTTCTTGTGTTTTGTTAATTTTTTAATTTCTCATTGAGCATAATCTGGCCAAAATTAAACGTCTGATAATGAAAACATTTTTTATTTCATGCTAATCATTTCTAACACATTATTTTTTATAAGTTTAATGCATTGAGTTGTCAGCTCTCCTAGAATTTATAAAAAATTAGGGTAGTGTGACTTTTCAATTTAACACGTTATTAATCTAGAAACACTTCAAAATTACACTGAAAAGGGTGATGGAGAAGGTCAGGACAGAGAAAACTTTTAAAAACAAGCCAAATTACAAAGTGATTTATTTTATCAACATAAAACCGTGAAGATCAGAGTTTTATTACATTCTTGCCCAAGAAACTGAGCTATTTATTTATCTCGGTTTATCCTGGCAATATCAAGAGACATACTAGCAGTAAAGATCTTCCAAACTGCCAAGAATCTGAAACCCTCTGCCTTACGCCAAACCAGATGAACTGTTAACAGTCTTCTTGAATTATTTTCCTATTAGATGAATGTTTTGTTTGTATTCGTGTTTATATATGTACCGCATTTAAATATCCCTTGTCTTAAATGCCACGTTATTGAATTTAAGTCAGGTTTTAGGCATTGTATTCCATCATCTGGTTTCACAGCTGAACTATCAACCCATAACTTTTCCTCCAAGCGTTTAAACATTACTACAGACAGTGGAGGGGGGCGGGAGTTATCATATAGAAGATTTGATGGTGTTGCAGTGGCTTGGTGTTAGTTTCCATGGCAACTCATGAGTCTGGTCACACCTCATTAGGGGACACAGCGTGCTTGCATAGGCTGGCTAGTTCAGGAGTGTGCGCTCTCCATGGTAATTGCCTTCAGATTTTACTGCCTCACTGCACACAGTAAAATCTCACATCCGAGATGAGGCTCTCTCTTGCGAAAAACTCTCCTTTTTTCATGGTACAGGTGTTCCTTTTGCGTTTATTGAGCAGAACAAGTGCTCGATTGCTGTGCTGTTGACTAACAAAGAAATCATGCTTGGTTAGATTGCACTACAAGACTAAATGATTAACTTAAGGATTCCTTGCTGGTCTGCAGCTTCGATTCCAAGCACAAAATGTCCAAACAACACTCCTGTTGACATGTTCTTATAGATAACCTTGTGTAAACTTGGCTGAGCTTACATAAGTTTGTATTTTCAGTGGAAGCCAACTGACATCTGGTTTTATTCACATAGCATGAGTATAAAATAGTCCCATATGGCAAAAATATTTAATATCAAAGCAGTCAGATAATATCAAACTACATATTCTAAAAAGACATCGAAAACAGCGAAAAAAATATGAATATACAATAAAAAAGGAGTTTGAATTTAGCTAAAATGCTCCTACTATAGTACTGTATGTCATTGTAACAATAAGATCTACATTTTTAAAATATTTACCACATTTACCCCAACAATCCTGAACTTCCATGTGTCTGAGCATACTCTTATCATTGGCCTAGAAATCAATTTTAAGCAGTAAAGTTGAGAAAAAAAAAAGTATTTATTTATTTATTTATTTTTGCACTGTTAATTTTTAACACTAGGAAATATAAAAAAATAATAGTATGTAGTGACGTTTAAATTTAACACATAGAAACACTAGAAACACTAAAAATTACTCACCTTTATGTCGTTCCAAACACTTAAGAACTTTATTCATCTTTGGAAACACAAATTAAGAGTTTTCTTAATTTCACGTTATTGAATTAAAAGCTTTCTGACTCTGCATCAATGCAACTACCATGTTCAAGGCATAGAAGATGTAGTTAGGACATTGTAGCATCAGTGGTTCAACTTTAATGTTATGAATCGAGAATAAAAAAACTTCATTCAACAATTTCTACTAATCTTCGTCACACGTTCATGAGAGTAACACAACACACGTCAAAGTTATTAGTTTTGTTTTCTTTGCGCTCAAAAAGTATTCTCGAAGCTTCATAAAATAACAGTTGAACCAACACAGTCTTACGACAAATTCGTACGCATTTGTACAAGTTGGCACTAAATTAAAACTTAATTAATCCAAGCAGTGGAGGACAGTACTCACCGTTGCAAGCACATATAACATAAAATGATGTAACAAAAATGAAACTATGCATTGACCAGAAATTTAATCATAGTACTTAAGTACTTTTAAAAGCAAGTACTTCTATCCTTTCAATTAAGTTAAAAAAAAAGTTGACAAGTTTTACTTGTAGTATTTGACCAGTAATATATATGCTTTCACTCAAGTAATGGATTTGTGTACTTTTGTCCGCCTCTGAATACAAGTAATCCATAACATACATTAATATTATGAAACTAAATTTGTTTTGTTTCCTTGATCATTTATCAGTGGTACTTTTAGTGTTGGGGTATTTGACTTTGAAAGGGCTTTCAGCAGATTTATTATGGCAACAAACCAAGATGAATGTAAAGAATGTCAGAAAAACATATAGAACTAGTCCATAAGAATGTTTGGGGAGGATAGCAAAGATGAACTGATTAAATACTGGGGAAGCAGAGTTCTGGTGTGGAAGTTTTTGAAGGAACAAGAATGAAAACAGGGGGTCGATGTGTGGAGTGAATTAAGTGAAGGGGGATGGGACAGAGCATGGGGGGCTTTGATAATATGAAACAAGACGCATATGAAGAAAGTTACCATGGCTGGCTCTGTTCAGTGCTCAACACTGTCTGATTCATAACTGATTTACAAGCAGTGCATCTACAATCAGTAATCAGCACTCACTGCTAATCTCAGTACTAGCCTACTCTACTACAAAAAATAGTGCTTCTTTCTATAACCATCATGAAATGGCCATATGCTGTGAGTGAAAAATAAAAGACTTAAAATTGAGCAGAAAAGGTGTCTCATAAGTGCAGAGTGCTGCATTGAAGTGTGTGTGATTGCATGGTTTTTGTCTGCAGTTGCAGCTCATACAACTGGAGCACAGTTCGTATCTCCAAGACAACAGTCTGTGATGCAGGGGGAGCTGGGTAATGTAGTGACATAACACATTTCCCTGTGGGCAAAAAACACATACCTTTAGTCGAGTCACTTTGAAATTACATATGGGAACTCGCATGAGAGACCAATCGTCTTTGAGTCATGAGAAAAGGCCAATGAATATTCTCTCTTCACCGTCAGCACAGGTGACTGGGCAGCTGATTGGTGATCCCTGCAGACTGGAGCCTTTTTAAAGGCTGTTGAGAGACACAAGTGTTGGCTAACCATCGAGACCTCTATCACAGAGTGCACAGCGTGCCGTGAGAAGTTCTCCCTGGGCAAACTGGGCAGAAAAAGAGCGAATTTCTCACGGTCGGAGAGGTGTTTTTCGGGATGTTTGGGGAAGGCAATGCTTGTTGAAGACTCATGCATTCACGTATGAGCGTATGGCCATCACTACACTAATATCGCTCCTCTCGTTCGCGAGATGGCTCCCCTCGCGTCTTTCCTGCGGTGAGACGGAGGGGCACCTCGAAAAGCCAAAGGGCTGAGTTTCTCCTTTGGTTCCCCTCAAGATGTTGAGATGTACCTGCCACATAGGGAGTACCAAGCAACCAATACCCCGAGTGCTCCGCCTCAGCCTGCTCGTCGCCGAGGGCATCCCCCTGAGTGGGCTGAGACCCAAAAAGAGCGGTGGGCTAAGACCCATCCTCTACCTGCAAGTACTGAATCAGTCCCTTCTCAGGCTGCCGTTCAAGATGCTCACGCTGAAACGCATACTAAAATGCATCCGTCACCAGGATTGGTTTGCAGCCATCGACCTGAAGGACACGTACTTTCACGTCTCGATTCTGCCTTACAACAGACCCCTAATGCGTTTGAGGGCCAAGCGTATCAGTAAGTTCGCGGAGGGGTCCTTATCTCTCTTATGGCAGATGGGAATCCGCATCTTCAACTACCTTGACGACTGGCTGATAATTGCTTACTTGCGAGATTTGTTGTTGGATCTGGTGCTACGGCACCTCAGTCACCTGGGCCTTCAGGTCAACCGAGAGAAGAGCAAACTCTCCCCAGTGCAGAGGATCTCTTATCTCAGTGTGGAGCTGGACTGGGTCAAAATTAATGCCCGCCTCACGAGGAGTGCGTGCAGGCCATGCTGACGTGTCCCTCTCAAACAGCAGTCCCTCTCAAATTTATTCAGAGGTTCCTGGGGCATATGGCAGCCGCAGTCACAGAAACGCCACTGGGCTTGCTTCATATAAGACCGCTTCAGCATTGGTTACACGAGCGAGTCCTGAGATGGCACCGTAGCACTCTCCGGACCGGCATTTCCATGGAGTGTAGCCACATGTTCAGCCCGAGGTCAGACCTGACCTTCCTACGGGCCGGAGTGCCCCTGGGTCAATTGTCCAGGCATGTTGTGGTCCACACGGATGCCTCCTCCACTGGTTGGGGTGCTGAATGCAACAGGCAACAAACATGTGCTGGTCCGTACGGACAACACTGCAGCCACAGCGTACATCAACCGACAAGGTGGTCTACTCTCTCGCCGCATGACACATCTCGCCCGCCATCTGCTCCTGTGGAGTCAGACACGGCTAAAGATGCTGTGCGTTGTTCACATTCCAGGGACACTCAATCCTGCAGCTGACCAGCTGTCACGACAGTCCACCCACCCTGGAATGGCAACACCACCCCCAGGGAGTCCAGCTGATTTGGAGCAACTTCGGCAAGGCCGAGATAGACCTCTTTGCCTCCCCAGAGACCTTCCACTGCCAGTTGTTTTACTCCCTCAACGAGGCACCCCTCGGCAGGGATGCACTGGCACACAGCTGGCCTATGGGGCCCAAGTAAGCCTTTCGCCCAGTGAGCCTCCTTCATCAGGGAGGATCAGGGAGGACGAGGAACAAGTCCTGTTGGTAGAGCCATACTGGCCCTCCTGGAAATGGTTTGCAGACCTAGTGCTCCTCGGGGAAGCCCCTCCTTGGAAAATCCCTTGAGGAGAGACCTTCTCTCTCAAGGGAGGGGCACGATTTTGCACCCGCGACCCGATCTCTGGAACCAAAAGGTGATTTACAATTGTGGAGAGGAATGGGTACAATGCAGTATGCATCTTCAGAATTCATAATCATAAAACAGTCATATTTAGTATAATTTTCATGGTCACACTGAGTCTAGAAACATGGTCTCACCCTTAGATAAGTGGAACAGACCAATAATAAAGATTTCAAATCTGAGGAAAACTCTGTTCCACTGGTGGAAGATCTGCCCCCCAATAAAGTCTCTGTCAGATGTTAATCCTCTTCCCCGCCAGGGACAGGTGGCTTCGTGACATCCCAGCAAAAGGCTTGGAGGAGCCCTGGGGTTACTAAATTTGTATGACTGTTTTGTTTAGATCTTGGTGTTTAAAGAGAACTGGCGAAAAAGTCAAGGAAATCTTCTGCAGTCAGAGCTTTCCACGTTATTTCGAGTAGGATATTTTCCTACGAAGCACATGGAAAATTATGGCCAGAGATATTCAAACTGGAGGCACGCCCATTAAAGCAGTAGGCGTGATGGGAAAGGAGACTTCCTGATTTCTGATATCATTTAAAATTAACACATTGGGCAAGTTAGATTACTAAGAGATCAAAACTAAATTACTGAGTAATTTTTAATAATGGCGAAGTCCGTGTCACAGAGTGCCTTTACAACTGGCGTTATTTCTAGATGGTTCTCGGTCTCACAAGGAAAGAGTAACAGAAAGTAAAGCATGTTTAAAAGGTATCAAGTTTCTAAATTAAGATAACTAAATTCAAGATCAGCACCTAAATCCAATATTCTAATTTGAATGTCAGAGAGAATTTAAATTTGGAGTCAGATAAAACGAGGTAAAGGACAAAAGTAAATTAAATTCCAAAGCTTTAATTAATGAAGTGTTTTTACAGAAGCGCAAGAAAGGCAAACACGTATCATAGCCCGGCTGGGCTTTTTTTTTTTTTTTTTCTTAGTAGGCAAAACCTTTACAGTGGTCATCATCAGTCGAGATAAAATACCTGTCACTAAAGACAGCCCTCCTGATTTCTTTGGCCTCCATCAAGAGGGTAGGGGACCTACTAGCCTTCTCTGTCGACGAAGAGTGCCTAGAATTCGGTCCGGCAGATTCTCATGTTATTCTGCTGTCTCCAAACAGAGGTTGGCCCATTGGGTGGTGGATGCCATCTCCCTGTCTTATTTTATACCAGGGAGAGCCATGTCCCTTAGGTCTGAGAGCCCACTCCACAAGGAGTGTTGTCTTCACCTATGCTTTGGCTCACGGCACCTCTCTAGCAGATATCTGTAGAGCTGCGGGCTGGGCGACACCTAACACCTTCGCCAGGTTCTACGATCTCCGCGAAGAGGCTGTGTCCTCCCCTGTCAGACAAGCAGGTAGCGGGAGGCTGGCTGGTGTCGGCCTGCTGTGCCATTCCTACGGGATCCGTGTGCCTTTGTTAGGGGTTCCCCTGTTCCAAGGTGAACCTCTCTCCTCCTGCCTTGCAGTCGAACCTAGAGCGGAGTAGCTCCGACTGTGCTCCTCTGGGTCTCCTTCGCCCAGTAGCTTGTGGCTCAAAAATTCTTTATGTTCCACAGTGACCAGAAGGCTGTCTCCCCCTTCACTTATATTCATATTCTATCGATATAGTGTATTTCCTTTATTCACATGTAAGAATGGGGTCTCTGCATAACACGGCCACAAGTTCGTGGCGTTTTCCACGGGTCTGTTCCCATATGTAATGTCGGAGTGACTCGACTGAAGGGGAACGTTTAAGGTTACGTATGTAACCCACGTTCCTAGAAGGAGGGAACGGAGACGTTACATCCCCTTGCCATGACCCTGGGTCACGCTAACGCCGACTCGGGTCCTCAGCGAAAAGCTGAAAGTGCATTCCAGCCTTGCCATCTTACACTCATGCTGTGATAAGGTGCACCTGGCTGTAATTAAATGCATGCTAATATTGGCCTATAGATATAGACATTTCAAAAGACATTTCAAAAGACAAAAGTTTTTTTTTGAAAATGATTATTTGCAAACAGGTTTCCCCCAACAACTCTCATTGGTTAACCAAACTGGTAGTCCCACCCCAGATTCAGGTGATTGGCTGAGTTGTTTTGGTCGAGAACAAAGCAAGATTTTAAACTGGCAAAAACAGACAATGTTCATGCTTTTCAAGAAAATCAACCTTGTGAGTGCCACTGCACGTTAAGCCGAGATTGTACTTTACCATCGGAAAAATTACACACTTCAGCTTGAAGCAAAATTGCTTTCAAAGGATAAGAATAAGCACTTTAAGCTTGGATGCATGGTGGTCATCCTTGGGAGTTCCTTTTATCACTTCTCCCTCTATGTGGTGTAATCTCGGCACCTGCACAGTGAATAAACTAATAATGTTTTGCCTCACAGCTTCTGTAAGGCATTTTTGTCTGAGCTCTTCTTCGGTAGCTGGTCCCGTCTCTTTTATGGTATGGCCGGTGGCTGAGGCGCTAGAATGTATCGCATGGCTTCGGTGGGATGGCTAATGATGTGAGCAGTGGCAGTCACCCGTGTACCTCCTGACTGATTGCATTCTTTGTGTACGGCCTCTCTAATAAGGCTGGCCCGGCTCACAACAGATATATTGGGCCATATCGCTGCACTATAAAGCAGTTTATTGTCATTTATGCCATCATTAATGCCATGGGGAAGTGCTGCACTCATACTTACGTTCACTCAGGTTTCTGCGCACCATTGTTTCTCTGCATTTTAGCTTCAATTAAGCCCTCCCACAAGGAGGAAATGGGCTTTCATGGGCCACTTGAGAAGCTGTGTGCAAACCCTGAGAGGACTGAATGAGTGCAGGGGGCTCTCCGCTACAGTCAGTCTCGGGGGAGCACCACCCTCTGCTCTCATCCAAGGTTGGAGATGTTTCAAAGCCCATTCACCTGATGGCATCCCCCGGTGAACCCTGGGGCTTTCCATGTCTCTCTTGACCAGCCCAAAGAGGCCTTATAGCAGACAAGGACCTGTTGAAACAGTGATATTTGACATCTGAAGTTAGAAGCTCCATGGAATTAAGTTTTACGTTTCCATTACCCCTGCATTTTCATGTATTTTTTTGAGCATTTAGCTAAAAAAAAATAATAATTTGTAAATAAATATATCATTAGAGCATGTTTTTACAAGAGAATCCTGTTTCAGTCTTTTTTCTACAGAATGTTAGTTGATGTTAAGTGTGTTACTTGACCTTTCTTTGTGATTGTGTGAAATGTATACAAGCGTATAATGTTTGTATTTCAATTAATTAAGTCTATTAAAACGTACAATAAAAATGTAATTTATCAAAGAACACTTATTATATATTAAGTATGTAGGAAATAATATCATAAAGAGGACACCAGCAGACCATCATGACTGTATGTCAAGGTCAGTAAGTCTCTTAAAATATCAGATAATTGGACCTTTCTGTAAAACAAAGTCCAATGTGATGCACATTTCCCCAAAATTAATTATATTTATGTATTAATAATGTTTTTAGTACATTAACTAATGTTAACAAATGGTAATTTACTATAAAGTGCTATCATTATTTTCTTTTACGTAAATGTGTCCAAAGTTGCCATTTCTTAAATCTATTAAATTAGATTTTCAACCCGTCCACAGTAAATGATTTATGATATATTTATAGTGTAAATATTATAAATGGACTAATAGTCTATGTTATTAAAAATAAAAGTTGCATCTGTTAAACAGACCTGAGCTAATATAAAATAGTTGTATATTCTTTTTAAATGCTGTAACAAATGTATTGGTCAATGCTAATGCATTCATTAGCGTTAACTAATTGAACTTATTGTAAAGTGTTACTAAAATATATTTAATGTAGCCTATGAATTATGTGGATAATGTAAAAGAATATAGCCTAATGTATTCGGATTTATTTATTATATTTATGGGTGATTTATGACAATTGTTTCAAAGTGAAACCTACACAATAGGTAATATAGCTGTGTAAATGATATAGTACAATCTATTAAAAGAAAATTCATTTTACAGAAAATAACATTCATGTTTGAATCCCACAGATATTGAAAAAAGAAAATAATGAATTCCTTTAATAATTGCACCTTATATTTTAATTACTTTTTACTTGTACTTGAAGCAGATGCTTATGTCAACACACAAAAGCAGTCAGGTAAATGTTGTCATTTTAACAATTCCATTAATTAAAAAAAGCTTAATAAGAATTTTGACCTTTGAACTTTTACCTTGAAAAAAAATGTGCATGCATGAATTCACGGTGTACTTTTGTTTTTTAGAATCAAATTTATTTGACCGTTTATGACAAGGCAAGATAAGTGAAATTTGCAAAATGTCAAGTGGTACAACTCTCCAGTTGCAAAAGTTTTTAAGCATATTTAAAAGGTTTTCTAAACAAATGATCAATGATTTGATGGTTATAAAATGTTGGAGGCATTTAATATAACTTATCTTTAAATTGTGTAAAGATTTTAACAAAAAACATATTCAACCAGTATAAGCACATGCTGTTTTTCCTAGTGACCCATGTAACGGTGTCCTAATGAAGGCTGGTCCCGGCGGGCGCGGCAGGGGCACGGTGTGGGCAGGATGGAGGGGCAGGGCTCCAGCCACTTTGATGTCTGCCCGTCCAGTCACGCCTGTCTGCTCCGCTCACGGCTCAGGGGACTCCGTGGGACTTCGCAGCCCTCTTTTAAACGGGCCGGTTTGAAGTGAGGGACCCCCTGCCGCACACAATGAATGAACGCATACCTAGCTGACGGCCGAAGAATGGCAGGAAGGGAAGAGGAGGGACGGGGGTGAAAGTGCATTTGAACTTGACCGATACCATCTGCAATTTCCTCTGACTCTGCGCTAGTCTTTCCATCTGTATGTCTGCCGCGTTAGCGATTCACGAACAACCCGCATCAATAGTAGACGGTGTGCTTTTCACAGAGAAGCGCGCATGCTCTGCGCACCGCGTTTTGTAAAACCCATGAGCCGATCACATGTCGTGCACGTCTTCGGTTGACTTCCAGCATGGTGTAGTTTCTGCCGCTCCGACAATGCCGTGCCGCTTGGCGCATTGTTCCGTGTGTGGGAACCTGCCTCCTATATTAATAAACAGGAGAGCCCCCTTCACCCCCCCCCCACACACACACTTTCTGCCCACATAATAAAGACTCTTCTAATACGAGAAAGGACGGTAGGGAAGGAAGAAAAGAGGAAGAAAGTTGCGCACTCTTAACACTTCAATGGAGCCTCGTACTTCAGCACACACACTTCTCTGCCTCTCAGCCTGCTTTTGACAAAGGACAAGGAAAATGCACAGATCAAACCCGCATAGCCGCTACCACACACAGCTCTGGTGTATCGCCCTTGTGTGTGTGTGGATGAATATACAGTATAAGCTCAAGTAGATCGCTAATGATCTTGAACAGTCTCAGATGAGAACTGCATTTATTGAAAATAAGTTTGAATACGATGTACGATAAATTAAAGCGCTTCCAAAAAATGTAAGTTAAATTGAAATAAACCCTACATTAATCTTAAACGATTGTAAATGTTAGCCAGCACTTGAAAGAAAAAAAAAAAGCTTTCACTAATTAAAGCAAACAAATCATTTGTTTGTCCTTGTGTCATCATATGATCTAATATGATGCACAAAAATTCCAATCAAACACTGTAATTTTTCTTTTTGAAGATTAGGGTATTTTTCCTTTGAAAATCAGTTAATAATTCAATCTATGCAGTTTTACAAGGTTCAGGGCTATTATATAATATCATGAATGCTATCAAATAAATTAGGCTAACTGAGTTCATTTCATCTATGTATTTGAAAGTAAATTTGAGTAAAAATAATTTTGCAGCAATATGCAGTTTGTGCAAAATAATAAAAAAAAATGCTTTTCCCTTTAACATGACTTCTGGTCTGTTAACAGTTTTGACTAATAAATCACACTTAAAAAAAACTTTATTATAAAGTATTATTTATCTATAAATGACTGAAAGTTTCAGTTTCACTCAATCTAGTATAAAATTTCTCCCAGAACTCATACAACAAACTGACAGAAGATACATATTTGCTTTGCCTTTCTCAAAAGTAACTGCTAATAAATATAATACAAGCCTGATATTATTCCCAACACATTTCTTAATCTAAGTTCAGTCCTGAAATTTCAACTCAACTCATCATTTCTGTTTTTTAGAGAAAGCTGTGTTACGTCAAACGTCTGATCCAGAGCCTCGTGTTGTGCTGTGAAGTGATGAATTCATCTTGTAGACGTGGCAGGGCTCCAAGTCTGTTCAAAAGTGGCACTCTTAATTCAACACGGTAATGCAGGTCCTGCGTATTTGCTTGTTTAAAAGGAAAGTGTTGCTCGGCTTGGAATCCAATTCCACAGAACCTATTTCTGGAACTGGAAAGAGCCGTTATCTGCTATTTATAGCCAAGCACAGAAAACACATTCAGATTAAAAGATTCCTCCTTGATGCATAAAATCACACGGCCACATTTCACTTTAAATGAGGGAGAGTGACATCACTGTCTCGGACAAACACACAGCGACATTCAGCTCCATAAAATCATGCAGGCGTGACTTCCAACGGTTTGTAACACGTTCAGGTAAAACTGAGCGGCAGAATCATCACAATGAGAGCAGTATTAGTACTTTAGAGACTAAAAGAGATATATTTCAACATTGACATGTTTAGTCTTTGTTTTCTCTTCATTTTCTGAAAATAAACCTCTGTAGCACTATAAGAAAGTCATACTGATGACAAATGAACAGCTCAAAACAAACAGATGAATAATCTCAGAGTGGAAAAAAACCAGACATGGCCATGTTCACGGAGAACACTGCTCTTCATTCAAAGTACCTGTAGGGTTTACACATGGCAATATTTTAAATTCCCAACAGAAACGTGTCTGGAAAAGGGTAAATTACATTTTTGCACATCTAGAAATAGTTCCTAATTCTTTGTATGAACAGTGTTTGAGAATTCATAAAAAAGACACAGTTGACTTTTTATGAGGAGAAAAAAATGAAAAACAGAAAAAAGCACAGGATCAAAACAAGACATAAAGTTTTAATATTCATCATACAAGGGGGCATAAAACTTCTTATAATGGAATTTATTGGGAATATAAGAGTATTTGGGATTTTGAAAAAAGTTAAACAAAATGATGTGACAATAAATTATGAAATCTTTAATAGTCCAAAAAGTTTATACAATTTGTAAGGCTAAAATGTATTTAATAATAAGAATAATATTAGGGGGGGGGGGAGTGAACAAAAGTTCAACAAGAACATAAATTTAACACACCTGAATTAAAAAGTTTTGACTTTATATTCCTTTTATTCAAGTTATTTTGAGATAAACCAATAAACACAGCATTTTGTATCATATTCATAAAAAAGATTTTATACAGAATGCCAATATCTCCCACGTCGTCATGATACAGCGCCTGCATTCAGGTGTTACTGCTCTTTCCTGTTTTCTGTTGTACCTGGATGATTACTTTCTTGTCAATTAAACAAACTTTCACGTGTACCAGACCAATCCAGTCTCACGGCAGTTCGTGATTTAGTCATGTAATTTAATCTAATCTATTTATTTGTGCCAGGGGCACGTTTATTTCGTTATTTTCGTAAGTCCAGCAAGTTTTTTAAACTAAGATTCCATTGGATGCATCTAACGAAAATAACGGAATAAATGTGTCCCTGGCACGAATAAATACAGTGAGACCTGGTAGACCTGACAGATGTGTATTTGTAGGAATGTTAAAAATGTTTTAACAAAAATTAAAATTTAAAATTTGCTGTAGGAAATAGACCCTAGAAAATGTCCTGAAAAATTACTAGGATACTTAAGTGAGACATTAATCTTCGCTGCACTACATAAAAATATCAAACCAACAAGTCATTGTAAACAAATGATGCTTGCGCTTCAGAAATAACTTTTTATTTCAGTTATTACCATCTTATTTTAGTGAATATACGAAGACTATTTCCCTCAAGATTTCACTGATGTAAATATCTACACAGATATTATGTATGTATTTATTTTCATCAATATTCTAAAATCGTAAACTGTATGCATTAGGGAAATGTGTTTCAAGTTCTGTGGTCACCATTAATTTTAGTCAAAACATTTAAAACACCATTTACGGAACCTTTGATGGTTATTGATTGCAAATTGATCTGCAGTGCAACAAATTGATTTTAACAGTAGCAATATTCACAGTAATATTCAATTTGAACTTTTTAATTGCTGCCTTCAAATTTTAAAGCATAATCGACTTGGTTGTAAAAGCCATTTTAAATAACAAACAAGGTTAAAAAGTTGAAAGTTGATGAGCCAGTGCTAAAACATAAATCATACTTTTTTATGTCCCAATTAATAAGGTTACACAAAGCATGTCACACCACAAGATGCTACCGATCCTCTTAGATATCACATCAAAAACACGTCTTCAATCAGAGTAAACACAGCTCGTTTCATCCCATTAACAATGAACGTTACACTAACCAGAAACTGACCAAACAACCGAGAAAAAAACACTTTTTGCCAAATGTATAGTCTTGGTATGAAATAATGATATAATGTGAAGAAAAATGTAAATTTTAAAGTGTGACTTAAGTGTCCAAATCCATATAGCATGAACCTAAGTGCAGTTGTGACCATGAAATCACAAAATAATTATCATACTGACATGACAAATCAGTATTCTTGATGTCGTGCCTATAAAGACCACTCTTAAGAAAAGCAGAGGAAACAATCTAGACGAAGTGCAGCTATTTAATAACTGGTTAACACCAACATCAGGCTTGGTCTAGCCAGAGAAACCATTGATTAGGACGTGCAGGAAGAAGAAACACTGTGTCCTAATATAAATAGCCTGCGCAAGAGCATGCCTACTGACAGATTAAAACATCTTTGAAGTCTGCCATACATCACTTGAAACTCCCATCTTGGTTTTAAAGCTAATACGCTTAAGTCTTCCAGCAGTCAAAGCTGCTCCTTCACGAAATTTTAATCCCGGCTTTGATGATTTGTTATGTACTGCAGGAGAGAAAAGGAGAGGAAAATGAAAAAAAAAAAAACAGTTAAAGTTGTATTGAAACTTCTACAGACAGACAAGCTCTGTATTTGTGTGACTTGACTAGCAGACCACCATTTTTCTCAGCGCTTGTAACACTGACAAATATGCT
Organism: Enteromius viviparus; assembly: GCA_032353835.1. Classification (NCBI taxonomy): domain Eukaryota; kingdom Metazoa; phylum Chordata; class Actinopteri; order Cypriniformes; family Cyprinidae; genus Enteromius; species Enteromius viviparus. Next base: position 7,766,543 of record JAUCNO010000191.1, read on the forward strand.
TAAAAAACTGTTATATGGTTTCTATAGCGACACACTGAAAATATCCTTGCTAATAAAGTGGCTAATAAATAATTTGAAATAGATACGGAGTGCTGTGGATTCCCGCTAACATACGCAGGGGTCTTCAGAATTCACAAAACAAACCAGTTGCTGAGGATCAAAGCAACATCAGTAATGATTAGTAAGAAAAAATGAGAAGCGGAGGATATTAAGACGAAATGAATGTGGCCAACGGCGTTATGGGTTTATGACTCCCGCTGAAAGAAAACCAAAAGTGCCCTGGACTTGACCACAAACAAACAGAACGAATTAAACTGAAACAAAGATTGGGAACTAGAGTCAGCACAAATGCAAAACAGCCCATTATCCTTGTTATTTCTTAAATAAATATGCTGTTTAAAAAAAAAATAAAAATCATAATTGCTTAGTTACACCAACCGCTGAGAGATGAAAGTGTCCAAGCAACTTAAATGTTTTTTAAATTTTTTTGTAAGACATTCATCAGTATTTAAATGTCTGCGTGCCTGTATATGTGGTCCATCAGCATAATTATATTTAGAAAATAAACGGTAACACTTTAAAATAGAGAACACTTATTTACTATTAAATACGACTCTCCACTCAATCAATTCTTAATTTGCTGCTTATTAATACTTAGTTAGATATTTAGGTATTGGGTACAATAAGGCATTTATAATTAATTAATTACTACTAATAAATGGCTAATATTCATGCTAATAAGCAACTATGCATGTAATATGCATACTAATACAAGCTAATATGCATGTCATATGCACGCTAATAAGCAACTAGTTAGGTGACCCAAAAATAAACCAAAATAAACTATTGGTTTATTCAGATTTTGTTATTCTTTTGTGATAACTGGTGTCAACTGATACAAATGTCCAAATTCTGACTTTAAAAGAAATGATTGTGAAAATGTTCATGTTCAGTAACTTTGCAATGGTTTTTTTACCACTACTTAAAATATGGCTTGATATATATCCAAACATGTTTTCTATTATAAAGCTGCTTTAAATACCCTCAAAGGAGACGATGATTGTGAAGCAGGAAGCTCCATTAAAATTTGAAATGGATAGTATTGCTAAAGCCTGCACGAAAAAAGCCCTTCCCCCATGGCTTTCGGCCCACTGTCCCCGTTAACCTGACTTCACTCATCCTTGTGAGCCGAGAAAACAAAGAAGCCGCAGAAAGCCGAAGCATTTCATAGTTTATTTCTTTTACATTCATTTTAATTTGTGTTTTGCAGACTTAATACCGTCAAGACAAAGTTGGGAGATTCGACACCGACGTCAGAGCCACAGCAGAGCGAAGGGAGCCAGCAACTGGAAGTGTTTTAGGAAGGTGAGAGAGGGAGACTCGGGCCCCCACATCCAGCCCCTACGGGGGGTTTATTACAGTCAGACGGGCATGTCGTGCCTGCGCAGGGTCAGCAGGTTTACGCAGAAAAGCCTCCTTGGGGTCTGATAACGTAACAGCCATTTGCTACGCCATTGTCGAAGTGTTTTCTTGAACTCGCCGAGCCTAAACTCAGTGACCCGAAGTCCATGTTAGATTTACATATCATCTGAAAACATACAAGATCGCAATGCGTAACGATTAAACAAAAGCGCGTTATATTCAAAACAAAAGGAACGTAAATTACAGACACAAACAGACAAAGGGCTTATTATCACTCCAGGTTTTAAACTGAGCTATCGCTCACGGTGGTCTGAAAAAGCAACAGCTTTCAAACATACGCAGCCTTGGGATTTCTTGAGCCTGTCAATAAGGTTATAAAAAAGGAACATTGGTGAGGCACCAATATAAAGGCTGGATGCTCCGAGAAACATTAGGCAGACACAAGTGCTGAGCCGCGCCAATCGTGGATTTAGAGTTTGGAGCTGATTTCTTCACAAATCAATGGGGTGCGGTCACTCGCTCACATGCAAACATTCGCACAAGAACACAACGGAATTCATGCGTTCGCTTACCCAGAAACACTGACGCTTGATAATACAATAAGTAGGCCAAAAGCCATGCGAGGATAGGATTCGGAGAGTGTGCAAATAAAACAAAAATGACAGCAGGAGGGAAACTGAGTGGGAGAGAACGAGAAAGACAGACAGAGACTAAGAAAAAGGGCAGCGCGTGCACACATACACCAAAAAGAGGGAATCAGGCTCATTCTATTTTGGTTGCTGTCAGCTCAAGGATAATCTGCTGAGGCTTTCCTGACTGAGATGGCAGACTAAGAGCTGGCTTAGTCCCTGAGCCATCTCACCATTCCCCTCACACACATCTTCAGCGCGACCCGCAACTGCACTTTAAACCTCAGAGACGCACAAACACCTGAGATTTGTGTATTTAAAAAATATTAAAAATGCTGAAAATAAAAAGGGCTATTCAAAAAGGGGATACAGGGGTCATTGTCACACGGAGAATTCATACAATCAAACAGTAAAAATGAGATTTGGTGTTAAAAGTACAATTAAAAAAATTATATATTTTTTATATTGGTTTCCAACACATTTTTTTTTAAACCCTCTTAATTGCTGCCATACTAATTAAAATTGCATATAAGTATATCGTTAGATCAACAACTGAATACCAAGTGTTAGCTATATAATAGCTTTCACACTTAAACTGAAAAGCTGAACTTTGTTTTTAAAACCACTTTTTAAAAATGTTATAATCTAATTTCAGTATTCTTCACCTTAAAAATTATGTGATATTTTTATATTTTAACCTTTACATATTTGGTTAATTACGTTTATGTTTCATAATCATTTCAGTGTTTACGTTTTTGCTTAAAAGGCAATAGTAAAATGTTTTAAGGCAACCCACCATTTTATATATATATAGACACACACACACACACACACACACACACACACACACACACATATATATATATATATATATATATATATATATATAGGCTACTGTTTACATACAGTAGTCCACATTTGAAGTGGATCAAAACGTTCATTAAATTTGTCCTAAAAC
>JAUCNO010000191.1:7769651-7785259 GCA_032353835.1 Enteromius viviparus
TACACACACACTACCATTCAACAATTTGAGGTCAGTAAGAAATTAAAATGGTTTTTAAAGATGTATGTTATGCTCATCAAAGCTTCATTTATTAGATTAAAAATCGAGCAATAATATTGTGAAGGGTTAGGGTTCAATGTAAAATATCTTTTTTTTGTGTATGTATATTTTATTTAATCTCTGTAATATATTTAAAAAAGTAATTTATTCCTGTAATACAAAGCATCATTACTCCAGTCTTCAGTGTCACTTTCCAACCTTTCAGAAATCATTCTAAAATGCTGATTTTTTATTATCAGTGTTAGAATAGTTAATAGTTTTTTTTTAGGATTCTTTGAGCAATAAAATATTAAAAAGAGAAGCATTTAAAATGGATAATAATGTCCAAACTACTGTTGCAGTAGGTTACTGTTTCACTACAGTTCAAAAGTTTGGAATCAGTACATATTTATTCTTTCTTCTTTGAAGGAACTTAATACTTTTATTAACCAATGATCTATTAAATGAACAAAAAAGTAATAGCATAGATTTACATTTTACAAATGTTTTATATTTGGTAAAACAATGTTGTTTTTTTATTCATCAAAGAATCCTGAGGGTGGAAAAAAGACAAAATCACAGGTTCCAAAAAATATATTTGGCTGCACAACTGTTTTTTTTAACATTGACAATTCTAGTAAACAAATCAGCATATTAGAATGATTTCTGAAAGGATCATGTGACACTGAAGTAATGATGCTTTGTATCACTGGAATAAATTACATTTTAAAATATATTCACACAGAAAACAGTTATTTTACCCCGGTCTTCTTTAAAGCTTATTTAACAGGTTAAACTCATCATAAAGGCAGTGTTTGAAAAGGCAGTCTATGTAAAGTCTAGGCATTTCAAACAAATCTAAAGATTATTCACTTAATAGCTTTATTTTATATATCTGTATTTTTGGGTTGCACTGGTTTTCTTAACATCAGGCAAGACAAGCCAGCACTGTGTATTATGTTGTCCTGGAGGTTGAGGAAAGGAGAAAACGTGCTGTCCATCCAAAGCAGCCATCTCTGGATGCACGTCTGACATGTTTTCTAAGCAGAGGACAGGAAGGACAGTCTAAGGGCCGATGGCTCACACCCAGCCTGCCCTCTGTCTCTCTGTTCAGGTTAGTCAATAGTCACTAACACAGACAGTGACAGTCTGCAACAGCACCCACATCTCTCCCTGTGCCACTCTCCCTTTCAACAACACCACTGTCTCAATCCAGAAAAAAAGTGCATGTCATTTTTGTTTTTACTTACAGAAAAGTAAAGTAAAACTTGTGAAGTAAAACATGTCAGAAAATGTAACATGCCTCTTGAAAACAAATCAATCAAGTCATAAAGTTTCTATATGATGGACCTTTGTATTTCACATTCAAACATGTCCAGAATAGAAATCATTTCCAAATATGTTTTTAATAAAATGCATTTGACAAATATCTAAAACATCCGTTTGTTAAACAACAAGGCTTTAATACAGCATCAATAAATCAAACAAATCTTCCTGGTTAATTTTTAATAAACTGAAGGTTTAAAATGAAAGTAGACAAACAAAAACAACAGCTTATAATAACAATAACTCAAATAATAATGAGAGATTACCTTGGTATGCGAACAATGATCTGATAAGTCGTTTGAACATCTGTTATCAATATTCTGGCCATAGCAGTACAGCAGCTCCAATCCTATAAGGTTATGTGAAGCTGATGCCAAACTAATTCAACATCAAATGAGATTGAGATATGAGAGGCTGAACTGCGTCCTGAAACAACAAAATAACAAAAAGCGTCTCATGCTCTGCCAAACACCATAATACGTTTGCATGATCGCACCGCAGCAAAGAATTAATATGTTTGACAGATGAACACGTTTATAATATGCGTAGACTTCCAGTGTGAATGAAGGCTTTGTGTGACATGTGCCATATAATTGGGGAGGCTTTAGGATACAGCTTTGGCAATCTGTAATACCCGTTACCAATGAGCATTGCCCTTTACGGCACTGGGGCCATTATTTCCTCAAGGTGCTTGTGGAAGTGTGAGAAACATGATTTGAATGTTCCTTTGTGCCTCATTTGACGGCAACACACACACACGCATGCAGCGCTGATGATGACAGAGTGAGAGACAGAGCTGCCACCGTGCTTTTCTCGGCACTCTGAGACCTGGCCACTAGCTGCCCCTGGCAAATCGCTGAGAAACAAACGTCAACCACTGTCATGCAAATCGCACTGACAACAGTCACCACAGCGACACAATTCCTGGCCCCTGAGGGAACAGGGCCACAGCCAAAAGAGACAATGTTTATTAATGACAAATTAATCAGTCACCAAGCGTGATTACAGAGAGAATTACGTACATAGAGGCGAAGATTGATTATCACGCTTAGAAATTCTGATTGAGTGCAAAATTAAAAGAACCAATGAGGGTAATAAATGAGTTTGTTTATTTCACCCCAATTTATCAGCGCTCGTATGCTGAATGTACGCCATCATTAAAAAGTTCGGGGTTGGTAAGATATTGCTTTCAGCAAGGACGCATTAAATTGATCAAAAGTGATTTCTGTAGAACATAAATGGTGCTCTTTTGGACTTTCCATACCAAAATATCATAAGCAGCACATTTCTTGAGCACCAAATCAGCATACTAGAATGATTTCTGCAGGGTCATGTGGAGTAATAATGCTGAAATTCAGCTTTACCATCCCCATCCCATTTTAAAATATTCAAATTGTTTTACTGTTACTGTAGTATCTGTTTTACTGTATTTTTATTCAAATAAATACAGCCATATTGGTGAGCAATAAGAAACATTTTATTAAAGAAGTATCATTTAAAATTCTTACAAAACCCAGACCTTGAATGGTTTTATTGATCATATAAGTTATGATTGGGCAAGTACAGCTGCTACAGTTTAACGTACTTCCATTTTTTTTAGAAATCTCTAAATCTGTCCTAATCTACAGTACTTCTACAGTGATAATCAAATTTTAGGAGCTGGTCATTTCATGTTTTATTTGTTCACAGTGTAAAGTTAAACACGTAGACACACACATAAAACTACCTCGGCAGTTGAGCAGAAATGCAACTGGAAAGCAGTAGTCCTATAATGGTATGTTTTACATCACCTCATTGATATTCATGACCCAGGTAAATTGTGTCCCATTCTTTTTCCTTTTATACCAATCAAGGTTTACTCAATTATTCAAAAAAGATTAACTAACTAGCTTATATTCAATGGATATGAAAGAAACACTCTGCAGTGTTTGAGTTCAGTAAGACCCAGTGAGATGAGCCAGAACAGGTTCAACCCAGCAACACATTCCCACTGTAATTAAGGGGATTTCCAGGCCGTTTCGATATGAACCAACTGACCTGAGTGCAGTGAAAGGAATACTGTTCTGCTCGGTGAGCTCCACGGACAGTCCGGGACAGAGGATGAGAGGGCTGACCTATCCGTGCATTCCTGTGCTGGGCAGGGCCGAGTGAAAAAGAAAGACTTGTTGATATACACTGGTGACATTTCCCCGCTGGCTTAATTAGGTTAGGCCTGTGAGCTGATTAATCTTCCTATGCCTGTGATGGTAATCCTTAAGCTGCTCTAACCTGTACTGAGGTCCGAGAAGCCAGCCTGATGGCCATGCAGACAGCAAACTCTCTCGACTTTGGACCAATGTAGATGCAGCCGTCCTCCAACATACAGGCAAAGTGGTCAAACGATATGGTCCAGTGTTGATACCTAGAAAGTGGGATAGCCAATGTAATGCTGATATACACCTTGCTGTTTATTAAAGTCTAAAAGCAAATACTTAGTAAAGTAACTGTAATAGAAAATGTTTTTGACAGGGCTGTTGGTTGATTCAACATACAGTAGGAATGGATCTACGTTACACCTTTGTAAGTCACTTTGGATAAATCAGCTATTAAACGTACCACTTCTTTTCATCAAAAATCATAGCTAATGCCGATAATGTTAAATATTGGTTGGTTATTCAGACCGGCTGATATATCATCACTAGGATTGCTCTCTCACTACACACACACACACACACACACAGCTGTGCTCTTCTGCATCATTAATCAGTGAACTAGCTGTAGCCTACTCTTGTCCCAAGGGAAAAAGTATTCAGGAATGTTGCATGTGGATGAAGGTATGACAGAGACACACATGATCATCTACTGCGTGTTTGCCTAAGAATCGCTGAAATGCATCCTTTACTTCTGACTAAACATGTGCATTCAGTCTACCCACTTGCTCCAGAGCGCCCATCAGAACAATGGAGAGCATGGATGAGCACATAGCTTCTCCATGTGACTGCTAACTAGGCAGACATTCAGCCACAACCTCCTTTACAGTACAGATCAAAATCAGTGAGCACCATAGAAGCATTATTTTAGGTCTCAATATAAGATTTGGTTCAATTCTCCCTCCATTTATATAACAACCAAATACTAAGCAACGCCACCTGTGGGCATGGAAAATATTGTTGCTCCTGACAGACAATGTGCTTTCCACACCATATTGCCATGATTTATTTTAAAAATAAATGAACACCTTGATAAACATTTGCACTAGCATGTGGTCACCATCATGAATACGAACTCTTTTTCGTGAGAATGGTGATCGGTGTTGGCTGGATGTAGAAGGAATAGTCACTATACTAACCAACACACCCAACTTTTAAACTCAATACTAAGTAATAATCTCTTTCCATCAAAGAGACTGCCTTTGCACTTATTTTAGACTTAAGGTACTTTAGCGTTTTAGAAGGACGTCTACAGTCCTATGGCGGACTGAGGTAAATCTTTCACCGTGGTAGCTGGGACGATGGATATGAAGCCACGGCAGATCACATGGACCCGACTGGATGGATCTGTCAGGAAGTGTGTCAGACGGCTCGGTGCTGCTTAGCCATGGGCGTCACCCACCCTGGCGCTGTCTAACACTCCACCTGCACAACCTTCCTCTCTGCGGCAGCCTTTGTTCTAAGCTGGTAAACCTGTCGCAGTCTGCCTTAAACGCAATTGTATGGCTTCCTTCATGTTCACCGGTCCACCTTAAAAGTGGGCCAGGCTCGGAGAGGCTGTCCCAGTGCCAGTGGAGTGCAACGTGAGTGCAGAGAGACAGGAGTGAACAATAGAGCTGCAGCCTAGACACCAAAGCACAGCACTGCAGAGACTGGGGCAAAGCCAGTATTATGCCATGCTATGGGGACGGGCGAGTACGAGCGACTTTCGTTCTCATTTGAAAAGCTCCAGAAACGTGTGCGATTTTTTATCTGAAATTCAGCAAGCAATCTAAGCAGAGTGTACCAGACAAATCCTCTTAGAGAGCAAGAGCATGGCTACCTGGACATGTACCAAGACAAGGTGCCACGCCGCTGGCTAGCCAAAACCGTCACACCTCAAACCCCACAGCGTTCAATGTCTGCAACAGCAGTGACAGGGTTGGTGATGAAAGTTTTCTTTGAATGCGACAGTGGGTACCGACAGATAGAGAGAGGTAGAGAGACAGCCTGTGGGTGTAATGGTGGGTAGAGAGAAAGACAGACAGGGATGTGGGCGTGATGGCAGCATGCATTATACGTACGATGCAGCGGCTGATGCCTTAAATGAGGCAGTGCACCATCCATGAACTTTAGGCAAGCCTTTATCTCATTAAGGAGCGTCTCGCTGTCTCTCTAAATGCCAAAAAAAAGGTCTTAAACTGTAAAGGTGTTTGTAGAGACTGCAATAAATACTCTCTGGCCTCATTTTGCGTCATTCCTTTGTTGAAATATTGCCACAATGCCATTTCAAACAGCAGTCAGACACAGTAGTGGACAAATAGTTCACGACCACACTACGGAAATGGAACGAACCACGAAGGCGCATGGGTGAACTCTCGACAACCCCGTCTGTCGACATTTGCGCTCATATTGATATCACAACGCAATGTTTTTCAACAAATTTAATGAATTGTCTGTAGGGGTCATGTCCTCCAGTTGCACATTTTTAAGGTCCAGCACCTTAAGGAATATACATCTAGATTAGACAGCACCCAAAAACGGAAGGCCCTGTCAGCACTTGCATTCCACAGTAGCCATGCTACATGCTAAAGCCACGTCACATAGGATGAGGGACTTACACACACACACATGACTCATCAAACAGATGATGTTCACATCAACGAAGTGAGCAGTTGAGGGCTCTCTGAGGTCAAACACAAGTGTACCGAGCCTTTAGCATGACGCTCTCCATAGTACTTTGTGCTGCTCTCAAACGAAGAGATGTGAAATTAAATGCGAATAAACGTAAGATACAGCGCACACAAAAGTTCTGTCCTCATTTACTCACATAATATATCGTTCCAGATCTATAATAGATATTTTGATAGGTTACTATTGAATTCAAAATATCCTCTTTTTGCGTTCCACACAAAAGTCATACAGACTTAGAACAACATAAGGGTGACTTTATTTTATCCCTTTAACATGCATTCGAGGCCTGGCAGCATTTGAAATTAAACTGGAATCGGATCTCATATTTTTAACCTTATCCCTCCAACAATGAACCCTCAGCTGATCCTACTCACTAGCGGATCACATGACCTGTATGCCGGCATTTCTTCAATGCACCCCCCCCATGCACACTGTCCCTTTATACGCACAGCTAGCTGCTTCCTCTCTGCTCTGACAGTTGCGCTTCACTGTTGACTGAAATGTCTTTGTTTCCGACGCCGGCGGGCTGATGACAGAGCACCCCTCTCAGCTCCCAAGAACCTAACCCGTGCACATAACAGGAAAACGTCACAAGTTAGGGTCTCAGGGATTGTGAGAGGCACATTTGCAGACCGACTGTCAACCTGTAACAAAATTCAAGTGCACTGATGTGTCCCACAACAACAAAACTGGAAAATTAAAAGGCCCATTTACTCATTGTTTTTTTGTGCATCTCCCCAACACTTGTTTGTCTGTCTGTCTGTGACACAACAAGTGCAACCTTCAGCTAGACACAACATTGACCCATCTCTCCCTCCCCCAACAAGCTCAATCCCTCTCTTTCCCCGGCACCCCCACTCAGTCTCTAACATCGAACAATACAGGCACTTTGAAAAAAATGCCCCTGGCTCCAGGTAAACTCTCCACCGGCTCTTGTCTCGCTCTCACAAGCATTCAATGCTAATCATAAAAAGCTCTCAGTCTAGTCGCTGTGCCTTACTACTGGCAACCCCCACGTACATCACTGGTTAAACCACTAGTGTAACATTACCTAAACCGTGAAGTGTTAATACAAAAATAATACAAGAAAATGTAGCTTACTGCTAACTGGCAAGCCAAATACAAGCAGCTTCAGACAAAGGTAATGAAGACACTAACAGATGCTACAGCGGTGGGTGGGGAGAAGCAGAAAATGCTTTTAAACTCACCCTGGCGCGAGGATGAGGATGAGTATGAAGCCGATCACAGTTCTCTCGCAGCCTGCTCGACAAATCAAGTGGGTGAGAGAAAGAAAGAGAGAGAGAGAAATCTCAGATTTCAACTTTTGTTGCTAGACCTGCTGACAAAATCATGCAGATTTGATAGGCTAGAAAAAGGGAGAGTCATACGGTCATGCTGACTAGAAGGCTGAAACGAAAGAGGAAGAATGAAAGAGAGGAGAGGTGGACAAGAGGCGAGATGGATGGATGGAAATATTAAAGCAAAGATCCGTACGTCCATATTACAGCTTGCCGACAAAAGCCGCAGAGGTGGAGAGCGTGTCGACGAGAAAAAGCCGAAGGGTGGTGTGATGGCACTGAGGATGAGAGACGGTCCAAGCAGCAGCCAGGGCCACACCACCAGCAAATCATGCCAGTCTGCTGGATCTCAGGAGAGGAGGGGGTGAACACACACACACACACACACACACATACACACACACACAAAGCACACAGCACAGAAACTCTCGCTCATTCACTTCACCTCACTCGTCCAGCGCTGCTCAGCCGCGGCAACTCCGTTTGCGCGTATATCCCTATTCCTGGTCTGGCTCGACTGGGTGATGAAAAACAGGCAGCCTGCCGCTGCCAAAAACCCTGGGCTACGTCCCGCTGAAAGAGCACATCTGAGACGCAGCAAATGCATCAATGCACCGCATTACTGGCTCTCCACTCTCGCTAGCTTGCTCTCTCCACACCCCCTTCTTCTCTTTCACCCTCCGTATCTGTCTTACATTTCATTTTCTCCCTCCCTCGCCATCTCTCCCGCTCTCGCTCTCTCTCTCTCTCTCACTCCCAGGACACACACATGCACACTCTTCCTCTCTCTCTGAGTTGAGCAGACTGAGATGCATGCAAAATTGGAAAGAGGAGGGGGAAAACGTAGAAGCGTGACACCCCTGGTCCCTCTTTCCCTCTTTATAAATCCATGTTGAAAAAAGTTGTAGAAAGGGGGGAGAACAGAGAAATATCATCCATTAATTTGCTCGCACAGCTGTGATCATTTAAAGCCAGAGGCCCACTTCTCCACAGTATCAACCCATCGGGGGGAGGATGTTGGTGGAGAAGGAGAAATAGTATGAAAAAAGGCATAGACTTTCACAATTCTTGATTTTTTTTTAGTCGTTTTTATTTTAAAATATTTTTGCATTTCAAATGACATTGACATTCTAGAAGTTCTCTATCATATGCCTGGCATCAGAAACACTATCCTTTAAAAAGAGAATAAAAGTGAGAGAGAAAGACAGAGAGGCCCTAGAAACACAGCTACATGATGTGCTTGGCTTATAGAGGCTACATTTAATCTCCACTGGCTCCCCCAGGCTTGGGCAGAGTGAGGGGGGAGAGCAGCCCGAGCTGATGGGGGAGGGACAAGCCGGGCAGGCAGGGAGGCTAGCGACGGACCACAGCGCATGGGATCAAATCAGCGACCGGAGCGAAGGGAAAAGCAAACCGGCACAACACTGCCCTCTTCCTCTCTTTATTTCACTCGCTTCATGATCTCAAAGTCTCTTGCTGGTTCTCACTTGTACAGTAGATTGAACGTTATATCCTTTCTGATGCGGACGGGACATGCATGTAGGCGTTTTGGCAGTAAAACGGAGATGCTATCCCTTTTACATTTCCCCCTCGGCTCCATGGCCCCACCTCATTTATCACCCTCTTTCATCCAGATACAGCAAGCCATCAGTGAGGTGCTAATATTAGACCGCCTTTGACTGTGCCGGCTGCCGCCTAGAGCCTGTAGCGAGCAGACAGTCGCACAGGCATGTATACGTGCATACAATTACTTATGCATGCTAAAGACCTAGAAAAGCATATTAAAGCATATTTGCTGCATGGTGGGTGATGCGAACGGAAAGTGCATGGAAATCTGGATTCAAGACAATGTCATGTGACAAAATAGTTGGACTGATTGACAGCTCTCAGCTACTCCATGCAACAAAGCAAAGGTCTCTGGGAGATTAAACAAATATGCTATGAGTTTCTAGGTATTTAGCATGCATGTATAATTGCTAATTGCATTGGATATTCAGTGTAAAATCTCATCTCTTTAAATCCGTCACCACTTGCTTGTAAAAATATCCAAGCAGTTAAAATTATACTGAATGAGATCAGCACTTGTTCACTGTGTGGGCCTTTGGAAAAACCAGACAATTATGATTTTTCAAGAGGATATGGCTTTTTTATATATTTTTTTCCCTCTGTTTACTGTTTATGAGCCCACCCCGGCAAAATTGTAGAGTATTTCAAACACTGTATCCAGTCATTCCTGCTGTAGAGACTGCTCACTGTAAGATTATGACTTCAGCTATGTTTAGCAGACGTGTCTCCAGAGAAGTAAAATATAAGGCCATTAGCAAAGCGGTGTAATTATAGTGCTTCATACCTTGCATAACAAACATTGTGGTTGAAGTTCTAATGAGGACTTCGACCGAAGGAAGAGGACTTTCTTAAGAACCCAAATATACCCTTGATTTAGTAATACTTAGAATACGTGACTACAATAATACTCATTGCTTACTATCGAATAGAGTAATTACGTAGCCCCATAAAATTAGGCTTTTAGTCTACAAAGCTAGCGTAATCCTAAACATCTTTGTCTTTGGTAAAATGGAGCAAAAATATTGATGACTCATCCTGCACTACACACATTTTTGTCCAATCAAATGTTCTCTCTTAGAATGCCCCTCCCCCAACAACATCCGCCACTGACTAGCAAGTTGCAAATCATGCTCATATTTTATACTTTAAAAAAGAAATAGATCAATATAGGAGACCTTGTGATACTAATGATCATACTCTTAAGTATTCTTTGCACTGAGAGCATATTCTTTAGTGCTTTGCATAGTCTCACAATTACCAAACGCAAAAGACCAACGATATTACGCTGATGAGACAGACACAAAGCATTCTATGAAGTTAAGCCTGTGTATTTTTTTTTAGAATGTCGGCACAAGAGCATATCCGTAAAGCATTTCAGAAGCTTTCATAATAGAAGAGAGCGAACGAACATTCGTGAATGCCTCAGAGCCCGAGCGCCGAGCTAAAAAAGACGTTTGTTTGTCACTGCTCTTTTCCTTTGGCAGCGATTTGCAAAGGAGAGGTGCAGACAACTACAAACCTCTGCGCTCTGGACCCTCTCTGTTCTCTGATCTGCTTTGGATTCGTGCTTCAAGGCTGACATTACGCAGCACACAGACCCTCCTGGCCGACTAAAGGCACACGCTGAAGAGACATGTTATCGCAGTTGTATTGCCGAAGAGATACGAAAAAAGAAATTAACGGGAAGATGGGAAATAAAGCTACTTCAAAGACTACATTTTCAGATTACACATAAACCCTGGAAGGGGTCTTAGAATCAGACGCTAAGCAATGTACAGCTGTCTGTTTCCGTGAAGTGTGTGTGGCAGTGAAAAGCTGCACCATTGGGGGGCAGCCTTTGGCTCCAGAACTCCAGCAGTGGCTGTGAGGGAGGGTTCACATGAAATCTCAAGTCTGTGAGATCTAGAGTAAAGATAACATCTCACTCAATCTTGCTCAAGCTTTGTGCGCTAAGCATATATATATATATATATATACACACATTATGGTGCTCTTAGCATAGCATCTTGTTACAGGAGAACAAAAAAAAAAATTAATGCACAGCTACATTCTGCTGACAAACGAAACTGTATATGTATATATATATATATATATATATATATACAGCTGTGTTGTTTAGACATTTTAAACTAAACTAAATTACTATGATTTCTTATTAATGTCTGCTTGTAATAATTAAAATCTACTTGCTGATGAATATTTCATTAAGAGATGGGTGTTGTTTTGCTAATTCTTTATATCATCTGGCTGAAAAGCAACTAATATGGCAATTGAGGATAGTAGTTTGTATTTTTCTTTAAGTGTGATCTGTCTTTTTAACTGGTGTGAGATGATGACAGGTCCGGCAGTAGCACAGGCATTAATAGAAACAGCAAAATCTATTTCAGCCTCCATTGTTCGGGGATCAGGGGTGATGTACAGTACTTTATTCTCGCTCCAGAAAATGGAGCACGCTGCTATCATCTAAAGTGTGCTTTTAAGCATGACATATCTACTTGACTGTAAATCCAAACTTTAGTCTTTGTACATCATCTGAGAGTTTCTTCTTCAGTAAAACTCATGACTAAATACCATCCATCAACCCCAAGACAAAAGAAAGCCAAAATAGTAAACTCTTCATCATTATTGGGTTCTAAGTGATAGAAAGTAATGAATTAATAGTGATGAAATACTGTATTATATTAAATATAATTTATACTGTGTTTAATAACCATGTCTAAAAATTATACAACTGTAATATCTAACCAGGCCTTCAAATAATGTTGAGAGGTCTTGATTTGGTCGGACTTTGTTATTTAATGCGCTGCATTTAGTGCAATGTAAATTAAACCAATTTAAGCGAATCTGGTGAAAAATATCAAAAGATTTAAGTTACTGGGACAAATCCTCACTAGTATATGTATCTGTCCAGGGTTAATACTGTTAGCCTAAGATCCTAGTTTATTAATTTTTTGTAACAAAAAAATAATACTTTTATCGTAATCATAAATTGTATCGTTGATAGGCAAATATTGTTTTTTAAAGATACAGACTATTAGACAGTTTGGCTCGTAATATATTTTCAAAAATAACATGCTTCTATATTCATTAGCGTGACCAAGAAATGTCTTTGTGTTAAAAAATACATTTAATAAAAAACATTTGGTAATTAAAATAAAACCGTGGACAGTTTAACCCATTTTATTCACCAACAATATTTCTGTTTAATAAGGAGTAAAGAAAAAGTGTTTTTTTTCTGATCTATCACATTATAGCTGACGGTTTTGCTAATAAGGGTTTAACAAAGTGAGCAAAATAATTATTTAAAATTCTTTGAAATAATTATAGTATGTATCACACTGATTATACACAAATTAATTAGGCTGATTTTTAAAATGTAATAACATAAAAGTGAAGTTAATACTTTAAGTTGACAACCAAATGTTTACCAACTTCACCATGAGTGTGAAATGATTGAACATATACTGTCGGAAGGGCTTTGAAATAAGATGAAAATGTTAAACATGGAATAGTGCAAAATGTGCTCACAATCTAATTAGCTGCTTTTGTTTCAGAATGTAAACATATTATATTAAATGCATCAATAAAAGTTAATTTAATAGTTAGATCAGATAGAAATACACTACAGTTTCAGTAAGTGCTTTAACAATTTTATTTTTGGAAAGGATGCAATAAATGAAAGTAATAGTAAATTTCCAATAATCCCCTTTTCTTTTGAAATAACTATTCATCAATAATAAAACATTTTACTGTCAAGATTTCAGCAGGCTTAAAGTTTAAGGGATAAACTGAAATGTGTCAATGTGGGCTTTTTGCACTTTTCTACAGATCTCTTTTTATATTATTAAAAAAAATAATAACTAAGTATCTCTCAGTATTTTTGTCTCCTTTTCCATTGCAAATGTCTAAAGATTATTTAATTAAGATTCCTTCACTGGAGACGAAAAAGTGTTTTTGTAATAAATTAAAAGGAAGTGAGTTTATAGTTCTAACAAGAACAAACATATGCCAGAGGAGTCAAAGGTAAAACAAGATTATTTTTGAATAATTTTTAATTTAGAATAAGGTTATTGAAACAGAAAGTTTTGTTAAACTGTAAAAACATTTTACAATACTACTGTTTTTACTGTTTCTATTTTTGATCAAATAAATACAGCGGTGGTGAGCATTTAAATACAAATGACCAAACCCAAACTATCTGTATTATAAGGAAGAGTAAAAAAAACCTTCTCTATAAAAAAGCCCTTTTTTTACTATAAGATTATAAAAAAAGGTGCTTGATTGCTGAAAAAATAAATACGATCAGTACAACTAGCATGACTTTATGTTTTAACCTTGAGCTGTTTTATGTGCCTGGTCAGTGTCTGCTTCTGGGGCTTATTTTAAGTTCAATCATTTTACAGGAAATAAAATCAGATGTTTAGTTAATCCCATATTGTTTATGCGGTTTTAGTTTACATAGCTCCTTAGTAAGAAAGACTGTACAAGTGGAAAACATCGCTGATACAGTAAGTTTGTTTGTCGAGTTGCTGAGGCAGGAGCGTGTGTATCTCAGGGAAAGCTAGGAGGTTGTACAGTTATCTCCTATGATGTTACTCTAAACTATACAACCTACTACCTCAGCCTGGGGGCACCGCAGAGACCCAGAGAGATGAACAGAGTTGACCCTCTATCGATCTGAGAAAGAAAATCGACTTTGCTAATTTCCTTTTCGGTATTAAACGGTTTAAAAAAACTATTCAAACCCTACCTACTGAGTGCAGGATGGTTTAAAACGAGGCCCTGAATAGTAGGTGTGAAGGCCACACAGACAGATACCTATAGATACAAGCTTGTGTGGACAGTCACCACAAGTTCGGATCTACGGGTTTGTGTCAGCAGGCAGGTCTCTTCCAGAAGAAAAACAAGCTCAGAAGTGGTCCATCGGCTTCGGTTATTCCATTCTAAAAGATCATATAATGATTCTAAATCTGGAAATGAATTTCAGTGATGTAAAGGTAATATTTCTGCAAACGGGCTGAATATTGCAATGCTGAAACTATTGCATATGTAAATAGGAATGGCAGCTCATACACTGAGGTGCAAAACATATTTGCAGTTTTACGGTTCAGCTAACAAACAATCAAAAAATATGATGGGACCAAAGTAAAAGGCTCCGCTTCTTTATTTTCCATTTTGATTGGATAGAATTGAAAATGTCCCCACAATGGGGAGATCATCTGAGACATACAAACACACACTGAGATATTTGGACTATATCCTTGTAAATGACTCCCGACACGTCCTCACTGCTCTCCAGTGGGCTATGAATCTAAAAGCCAAGTCAACAGTGCAGGAAAAAAAAAAAAACTTGTTTAATGAAAATATCAAATGACAACAATAGGATAGCACTACCACAAATGCACATTCAAACACCTTTTATCAAATACTTTTAAAGGCAATAATGGTATATTTTCTATTTAAGAGAGGAGGGGAGAGATAACTCATTGATTTACTTTGAACAAACTTCAGGTGGTTATATGAGCTCGTTCACAATTTTGGATTTGGTCAAATGTGACCTATGCTGTACAGCATCTACCTTAGCTATGGCCTTGGCATGCTTAATAGATATTTCTTAATAAGAAAATAACTGCAACCTCTCCATTCAAAAGAGCTTGATTTGAAAAGGCTCTCAAAATGCAGGCAGAAAGCCTGAAGACACAGAACAAAGCCAACTATGGAGAAAAACGGTGTAAAGTTAGGTGAAAAGAACAGTCAAGAGGTGTCAAAAAACAATCCCCAACTGTAACACATTTGTAAGCTAAGTTAATTAAAAAGCTGGTCAAAAATTGACTGCAGCTACAGTATGACTTCGACTGCATCACACCTACTCATTCTGATATTGTGTCAGTGGAAGATACTGCTGAGTTTAAAGAGGCTGACTAAATATCAGTTTAGATGAAGTCGGTCTTCTAGACGAGGAATATAGGTTTTTAATCGCTATCTGCTTGTCCATTTTCAAGTCAGACAAGCAATTAAATCACTGCCTTATAATATAAGTACACTCTAAAAGCTGACAGATAATAGAAAAGGGGAATCAGACAGGAAATTTGGGAACAATAGGAAACCCAAAGGTGTGTCCAAGCTGGCCAATAGCCAGCCCATATCTGAAGGATCTGATTAAGGATATTTTTAATTATACATGGCAACTACAGAATAAATGGGTGAAAAACAAAAAACAAAAAACAAAAAACGTATGAACAGTGAGAAATCGGTAATAGTGTCTGCTCTACTAACCTCCTGCTAGAAAAAGGAAAGAAAAACACAATAAGCAATCAAATACTGAACTTGGAATCTATATTTTAAAGTGCATTCATATCTTAAAATAATTGTAATTATTTATAGAAAACAGCAGCAAAACAGTCGAATAAAACATAAATCCTTAATCATTTAATAATATGAATATATATATATATATATTAGTGCTGTCAAATGATTAATCATGATTAATCACATCCAAAATAAAAGTCTTTATTTA
>JAUCNO010000191.1:7791944-7824813 GCA_032353835.1 Enteromius viviparus
CAATATGTGGTTAATATATCCATTTGGTTAATCAATATAAAATAATTCAAGCCTGTATACTGCCAAGACAGTACTGTTTAAACGTTTGGGGTTTGAAGGATTTACAGTCAAACATTAATTTGTCATTTGAGCATATTTTTAAATTTAATTTATTCCTGTAAAGACAAAGCAGAAATTTTAGCATCCTTACTTTAACCATTCTGATATGCTAATTCGCTGGCAAAAATTTATTATTATTATAATCTATATTAAAAAATAGTTTTGCCTAATGTTTTTGGGGAAAATTTGCCTTTTGGTTTTTATTAAATGGATGAATAGATACTACAAAAGAACCACATTTTTTAAAACTTAAAATCTGTTCTAATATGTGTGTAATATTTGATCATGTCCTTACTGAATACAGTATATGCATTTATTATTTAAAAAATGTGAAAGTTAGTAGTAGTGAGTAACTAGTGTCTCCCAACATTCCAACAAATTGTCAATCATTTTAGATTTTATCTATGCTAAATGTGTCTATAAATTAAAATATTATTACATAAATAATAATTTAATTATATATTAAACATGCCTTTTAAGAATCTGTGACAACAGAAATTAAGTTTCCAAATTTGGGAACTTTGAGAACTTTGCAAAATACATTCATGCGTTTATACTCTGGCACTGTTACTGGAAGCAGAGAGGATAATCAAACGGAGTCACAATATTTATTACCAAAGAACCAAGGGGCGAAGATGTGTAGAACTTTATAAATTATGGGTTTTCTGATTCCGTTTGCATATCTGGCAAAGCACCAAGCTGCCAGTCATGGGTGACATGCCATGAAACAAACACCGGGTCTGAGCCAGCCATAGTCTGATACAACATTCCCACGATCTGGCCATTCACAAGGCGACTCTACCATCCCAGAATCTGTCATAAAGTGCAAATTTAGTTTGATTCTCCAGAGAACGGACCACGATTATAAATTTCCATGAACTGCAAACACTGTGTGATACGAACAAGTTGTTGTGATGCTGATGACAAAAGATGGGTTCGAGCGTGT
This sequence comes from Enteromius viviparus, assembly GCA_032353835.1. Taxonomy (NCBI): domain Eukaryota; kingdom Metazoa; phylum Chordata; class Actinopteri; order Cypriniformes; family Cyprinidae; genus Enteromius; species Enteromius viviparus. The sequence continues at coordinate 7,792,990 of JAUCNO010000191.1, forward strand.
AGAGGCAGGAGGATAGAGTGTCCCATCAAGGCCTCTAATTGTCCCACTAATGTGGGCTTCAACAATATCAGTCAATTGATTCTTTTAACCGACGGCCTCATTGCACATAAAATCAATCTCGGTGATAAATCCTCTCATCGTTGCCCAGTGTGGGCAATTAGGCAGAGTTATTTTGGGGGATTTGAATGGAATTCGTTTTAGGGGGGGGGGGGTGGACTGGTACATACAAACAGTCTAAGTGCGCTCCAGCTGCAAGCAGAGTGCTGGCAGATAGAATTGAAGTCCCTGCCAGCGTGAGAGGCCCAAGTCTAAACGTTCATGGGTTTTCTGAGGACACGCTAGTTTATGTTACTCGATCCTGATGCAAGACAGGCTGTAGGATGCCGAGCTTTGGGAGAGGCACGCAAGGAATCCAAGGTGAGGGGGCCAGATGTGAAAGGAGGAGGATACCTGCCCAAGAGTAAAGTGCAGGTGCGATGGGGCGCAGCTGAGAGCCACGGAGGGGCAATGACTATGACATTGCTTCATCCGGTACTTGAGCTCAAAATCGTTCAAATACCGAACGACAATGTCTAACTTCCAATGAGCCGCTAAATAACTCTTTTCCCACTTTCCGGTCTGATATATTACTCATTACAGTGAGTATCTCCAAAATATTCCTCATGGGATGTGCATGGAGTGTTTTGTTCTGGAGGTAACGAGCCATTGTGGTTCCAATTGCTGTGAAGTTGCCCAGACTTCCTTCCTCCACTTTCTAATTAAGAGGGGAGAAGAATTGTAACTCTGTGAATCACCACCGCTGACTGAAGAGAAAAGCTTGCTCCTGTAGGAAACAAGAGGGTTTAACGCGAAGGTATTAAATGCTCTGAATAGAAAATACAACAAAATGCAAAGTATTAATGCATGGAACGTAATCATGAGCGGAAAAGTTCAGGAAAACAAAGGCTGGTGCAATCCATGCATGTTTTACCTTGACAGAAACGTCGACCTATACAAGGAAAAGTGTATATATATATACTGTATATATATATATATAGAATTAACCTTGAGAACAAGCTAATATATATATATATATATATATATATATATATATATGTGTATATATATTAGCTTGTTCTCAAGGTTAATTCTCTAAACAGTGAATCTTTTCTCACATTAAAGTCCATGATTCTATAGAAATAGCATTTTTCACTTCATTGTTACAGACATCCATGGTAATTGCTGTTGCCATGGAGAAGTGAACTGCTACACGGGAGAGGAGATGTTGGCTGTGCTTACATATGAACACATGTTTTCCATTTCTAGTAGATGGGAACATTTTTGAAGAGCGGGAGGGAGTTGTAAAATATTTCAGGATTGAGCTAAAAAGAATTTTTTTTTATGGTGTTTTATCGAGCAATTCATGCCTGTATTTGTCTAAATAAAGCATTTTTGGTGAAACAAACTGTTTCAGTAAAAAACTGCTTATCTACATAGCAGAATCTAGTGTACAAAAAACTATCAAAATGTGGCCTTTACAAAAGACCTTAGTTCACCCAAAACTGAAAACATTGTCATCATTTACTCGCTCTTGTGTGATTCCAAGCTTGCATGACTTTCAAGCTCAAACAACATTGGCCTAAGGTTATTATAGAAGACTAAAACTAAAACTATAGCCTACTAAAAAAAAAAAAAAATGGACTGAAATAAAAGAAATAAACTGGTTTTATTCCAGCTAGTTGCAACATTTCTTTACTTTAACATGACATACTAAAATACCTAAAACTATACACAATAATAATAAAAAAACTATACAGACATAACTAATAAAAGTAAATAATAATAATGACATACAAGAAAATAATTAAAACTAACTAAAATGTAAATAAAAATACAAAAATAAAAACTTCATTAACTTAACATAAAACTATATTATCTACACAATACATTACACTAAATATCTTCTATGTACAAAATAATTAACTAATTAATAATCTATTTAAATAATAATAAATTAAGTTTGTATAATATAATATAATATAATATAATATAATATAATATAATATAATATAATATAATATAATATAATATAATATAATAGCCAGTGCCTGATTGTTTTTGGGGTTCTTAAAATCACAGTTCAGTAAAGGTCCTGAGATTTGGTTTTTGTGGTGCCATTAGTCAGTCAGCATTGTCATGATGTAATTTCCTGTGGCTTTCCGTGGTTTGGCAACATTGGCTTAACCAATGTAACCACTTCATTCATTTTGCAAACCCATTCAGTGCCGCTGTTGCCGGGAAATGAAACACACTACGCCTTTAGCAGTACTATTTCTTTTCTTTTCAATTTTGAAAAATCTTGTACTGAGCAACACAACCTAATAAAAACGATTGTCAGTTCAACGATTTATCCAAGAAGTTTCAAGGAAACTTCGGATTGTTTGAGGAGGTAGTTCTAAGGGGCCTAAACCTTAACGTCCTTCTCCTCTCTGTCTTCCAATACTCTGCCTTTCTCTTTCTCTCTTTATGCAGTGAGTGCCAGGCCCCTGCAGGGCTGGCTTTGTTTTTTAATAGGGGCTAATACTCGACCTTGGTTCCTTCCCGTGGGGACGGGGCCCATGAATACCCCCACTGTGCACCCTTCTCTCTCTCTCTCTTTCTGTATCCTGCTTATTCGCTCAGGGAATGCCAATGCTCTGAGGTAAGGAGCCTTTGTACCTCTATAACACACACACACACACATACAGAGCAGTTCTGGTGGAGCTATTGTGAACCTGTTCCCTCTCACACTCACAAATAGAGAAACATAATAATCGCCTTGGATTGATGAAGTAGAAAGTGGGCCGGCGCTGGGGTGCGGGCTTTGTGAGCCAGGTTAGTGTTACCACCACAGCGGGAGCATTAGTGGACACCATCAGAGGAAAGAGGTCTGCTCACTGGCGTAGGTTCAATGTTACCAGACATTATCAGGACAAGTTAATTACAACAAGCTGCAGAAGCCATCTTCCATTATGGTTAATTTTAGGGCATTTAAGAGAGGTTTGCCCAGAAACAGACCCCCAAAATAAAGTTGAGCAAGATTTGTGCATTGGTTACTAGACTGATTTATGTCATTTATGTCAATTTTTTTTTAATTGCTGAATTGATTATTATTATTATCCAAAATTAACTGCATTTTAAGGACCTTAACACATACCACAAACTTTGCACACACACCAGTTACTAACATTTTCGATCCAATATGGGTGTGGCAGAATGGCTCGAGCCTGTCCTCAAACAAGAATTTGTGCAAGCACCTTATTACGACCTAAATTTAAGTTTTAAAGTGAAGCACCCTTAAGTAAAAAATAATGCCGGTGTTGTGTTGCATCTGTCGTCATAATATGATACATGACAGTAATTACCAATCAAAATGTGTTTATTTAAATATAATGCTTGGACTTTGTACAGCAATCGTATGGTAATTTATACATGTTTGTAAGTATAATTAGTACGAATGACCACACCTATCCTAACCCCACCTCTAAACCTACCCCTTACAGAAACCGTGCAAAGTCATGATTTGGTGCATATACATTTTACGTACCAAATTTAACGCATGAAATGCACCAATACAAAAAGTCTCTGTTGTAAAGTTATTGTAACTCAGTCATACGATGCTTGATCTGCCCCAGATGTCACACATTTGATAAGAGTCCTGACCTGAACACATCTACACACAGGCCAATAATCAGTTATAATCATACATATAATCATACAAATGACTTGTTTTACACTAACTTCAAGAATAAGTTCTTCCGAAAATGAAAATTCTATTAATTACTCATGTTGTTCTAAACCTAGAAGACCTTTGTTGATCTTCGGAACACAAATTTATGATATTTATGATATTAAGATATTTGTGAGGAATTCTGAGAACTTTCTGACCCTTCATAGACAGCAACACAACTGCAATGTTCCAAGGTCCAAAAGGAAATATCATGTTTACTATGCATTTAACTCCTAGAGATTTAATTAGATCAATATCAAATTTGGACTAATTTGGATTAAATCTAATATAGAGGCCTTTGTAGTTGTTCAGTCAGCAATGTCCAATCTACCAAATATTTATCTTGCTTTACACTACTTTAACTTGGTTTTGTGATAGTCCTGGCCTGAAGACATCTACATGCCAATTTTAAATTGTACAGTAGTCATAGATATGACGTTTGACAAATTCCTCCTATATTTATACATCTAAACGCTTATTGCCCTCGCTTTGCTGTTTTCCTATGGCCATTGGGTGGGGTGTGAGGGCTCTTTCAATGCTGCATGCAGCTTTAATTATTATTTTTGTGGTTGTTGTAAATGGATTAAATTAAATTTCCGAATTTTAAAATCAACTACAAAAAACAAAGAAAAAAGCACTTGAAACACTAAGCTACAATTTAATTCCATAACACGTTTGCTCAACAACTGTGGCACGTAGTGCAAAACATCACTGATTAGTTTGACGTTTTAAACACATTCAAGATCATGCTAACAAATTCAACACATTTTAGAAGGTGTCATCTGTGAATTGTGCGGTACTAATGACTGGGGTAATTGCTATGTAGTTTTTCCATAACAAGAATAAATTACATTTTAAAACAAACTAAAATTACTACCTGGTCTCATGGCATGAACATATCTGGGTTCACTTTTTAGCTAGACGCAAAATACGTATCAATAAGTACATATTACTGCAGTTTCCAAAACAAATGAACTCTAGAGGCAGTAAAACTCTGACACCTTTAATTCCTTTTCACACAAATTTACAGTTTTTATTAACAAAGCGCAATATTCACACAGTTACTTAAAGAATATCATGTTATGACATCCAAATAAGATATTTAAGATATTTAAAAACTGATGTTTCTGAATGTTAGCATCACAAATAACCACCTTCCTTTCTATGAATTTTCATAGACAGTAGGTATGTTTGGTAGCTCACAGAGTACGGAGATGTACTTAAGAGGCAGTGCTCTGGATGGAATCCTGTGTAACTACAGTTCGACAATACAGTTCAAATCTGCATAAACGTAAGTTGAAATGGCAAATTTGCCTTAACAAGGGTTTGTGTACAGTACTAACATGTGTCTTAGCACCACTCAGTGGACATTTCTCTTTGAAATTGCAGCAAAACGTGCATTAAGGTACATAAAAACGGTATTGCACAAAAAGTGCACAGAGGTACATATTTTTATGAGACCAGGTTGTAATATACAAAACCGTTATTTTAAACTGTAATTAAATTGTACAATATTGCTGTTTTTTTGTTGTTGTTTTTTTTTACAGTATTTTTAATCAAATAAATGCAACCTTGGTAAACCCAACAAGCTTAAAAAAAATCAACCAACCCCAAACTTTAAAAGCTAAAGTATCACCTAATAGTAACATGATTTTATTTTTTAATTGGATGCCATCTGCTCCTGTAAGCCTGCTGTAGTGAATGTAGGGCAATACTGCAAACCAATTTTGGGGGCATCACTGCAGGCACTCCTGATACAGAGTGGCAGAAAAGGTCTTAAGCCTCAAATAGTCATATTCATGTTGAAGCTTGCACAGCTGCTTCAACCTCAAACCTAATATAACAGCGAATCCTAGTGCGAATGACTGCAAAAGTCAAGCGGCTTAATTATTCAGCTATGAACTATTCGTCCTTCTCTGAAGATGTAACTGAACGCTGAAGAAAACTTACAGAGACACATACAAAGTGAGCATCAATAATCTGCATTTCTCAACACATTCACATGTTCTCTCTTTATGTTAGTCGCAAGGTCATTACCTTTCTGTAGCTTAACATTGTAAACCTTGAATGCATCGGATCAAAAGGGGTGACCTACTGTCAATGTAAAGTAATTGCTTCTGAGAGGTAGACTGCTCATATAACTCAGATCAGCTCGCTTTTTGTGTTTATGTATTCACAAACAGCAACCTGTTCTGTTTGCGCAGCATTTACCGCTAATGTGTTGAAAGTAATACTTAACATTCTGCAACACGGCAAACTGATAAACCTGAGCAAAAAAAGAGAAAAACAAAAAAACATGTTGGCACAAATTCCCCATATGCATTTAAATAATGTGTCAATGGTTTACTAACTCCTGCTTAAGCCTTGAATTAAAGCCGTACAGCTGTGTGACAAAGATGCAGAGCTGCTTCAAACGGCACTAGCCTTGAACTCAATCTTTTGACTGACAAAACAACCATGATCACTATTTACTGAGGTCATTAAAGCCTTTTTTTACAACAAGCATCTATACAACGGCCCCTCAGCCCAGACACTTTGATGATGGTCCTGAACTCTGCAAAATGTATTAACCAATCAGATTGGACTGCATAATTATTTTAAACTGGCTAATGGGACCTTTCAAGCAAGTCAATGCGATGAGTTAATATTAATGCAATCTAAGGCATTAGTTTAAAGTACGGTAGTATGCGGTATCCATAAACATAAACCTGACCACAAAAAGGAAGTGCCTTGAGATGCCAATTCTGACAACTCAACAGCTAGCATTCACAGATGTTTAGATATGCAGAGGCTGTTCGACATGCCTCAGGCTAGACATTTAAAAAAAACAACAATAAATGGAAAGAAAGAGTTGTGATTGGTGATCTTGACAGAATACTAAAATATGAGCAAAATGTAAAGCAAATGTATACAAAGTCCCTTCAAAATGTGACCTACTTAAGTAGCAGCCATCAAAATCAATTATTTTGCTTATGCTAAGAAAGCATCAGCTAATAACTTAAAAGTAAATGTAAACTATACAGTGCATCTCATTTATGTCTAATGTAATGCATTTAGCCACCAAATGCAATCTTGTAATGCTCTCACTACGACCTCATTAAAAGCAAGCCAAGAGAAAGAACATATAGAGATGATTTTCAAAAGGCAATTACCATTTATACCACCTACGAGAAAAATATTCATATAGTATCTAATAATAAAGAGCTTTAATGGATGCTATGATATGAGCAAAATATTAGTCCATTTTATAACCTTTGACTGATCATTTAGACTAAAATAAATCTCAAGAGACACAGTAAATCCTTATTTTTTATTTGTGCCATGTTTGATGCTTGTTTACTACTTAGTTCTGCTCTTTATCCTTGGGGGATACATTTTTACAATTTTGTAGTAGCACTCATGTTGATAGATGCAGTTGGCTTTACAATAAACTGCTTCCTCTTAACATTAAGCATTTACTTATTGAACGTTGAAAGAGTTTTTGCATAAACTAAAATGTCCCAGATGCTAATTATCAACTACTGATGCACTTTGCCAAAATGTTCTTGAGTGCTGTCCTTGTGTCTTTATCTTAATACAGAAAAACCTCATATTTTATACAATAAAAAGACAGAATAATATTGGGGTTCCACTTTGCATGAATTTGTGTTTTTGAGTGATTATTGATGTGCCGCACACAGTACTGTCATCAGTCTAGCGTTTTAAAAAGCTTTAATTACCCAGAATATCACTTCATTTCATCATTCAGATGTGCTTTAAATATAAGTCCGAAAGCTTCATGCAAAACCATGCTGACCGTTTTGTAGTATCTTAGCAACAGCACGAGCATCTGATCTCTTCCAATGAAAAGCTCTAAGCACCAGGTCAATGGGTCTTTCCAACAGTAAATAACACTTTAGTCCCTGGCCTGGTGGCCAGAAAATATTTTTGTGAGATTAATGTTTGTAAGATTTCACGTCTTATCAGCGAGCCGATTGGATGGGAGTCTCGAGACAGTGCTATTTCACAGCGGCTGACACTGACGTAAGTGTCGAAAATCAGCAGTGGTCTTTTTCTGCTCTTTTGCTGTTGACAGCACGTTGTCCAGCCCGGTTTGAGAGGGAGAGAGAGTAAAAGTCGAAGCATTCTCACAGGACGAAAGAAGTGGTCTCGGGCCAGATGGCTGCCCTACAGCTCTGGACTCAATACCTAGCCCTTGATAGAGCAGACAGGCCGGTTCACTCTTCAAAAAGGCCTGAAAGAAAATACAGGCAGAAAAGACTTGCCTTTCCAAAACTTTAATTACCCAACTGTCTGCTGTTGCCTTTCAGTGCTGATCTCTGGACTGCCCACCCCCTCCTAAAAGCACAGTGAACCCCAAGAGGATCCAAAACACAAGACACAATGCGAGGGGAAAGATGAGGGGAGGAAAAAGGGAAACGGGCGATGTAATAGACAGGGGAAAAAAACAAGAAAAAAACACATGAACATGCAAACACTAATACACGCACATAAAAGAAATGCAAATGCATGTGTCTGGGGCGACAGGCATTAACTAGCATTGGTGCCATCTATTTTTATCTGTTGTCTCTTTGCAGTGGAAGGAAGGTGTGTGATAACTTCCTTAAGCCTGGCTTAAAAGAGCGACGCAGTCAGGATGAGCGCTTCTTCCAGAAATATGCCACTTACCAGTGGCACAAAGGAGACGGAGCCGTCTAAAAACGTGCTAAGACACAGCTGTTATAAAAATAAGCTTCTATGAAATCCTGACAGCGTGATGTCTTAATAAAGAGCAGAGAAGAACTCTGCGGTAAGAGAAAAAGCTGATTAAAGCAGGAGCTGACCAAGCTAAAAGTATGCGCAGATCTGCGTATTTTCAAAATCTACTAGTCAGTGGGTTGCCTGAATGACCTTTTCAACCTTTTAATCTTGATCAGATGTGTTGCTTATAGGGGGCATTTACATAAGATGTGTTCTTGTGTTGAAAAACTGGGGGAAATGGGACAGAACGCAGGGGTCGTGAGACATGCTGTTGAAATTGGGACTATTTTTAACTGTACATACTTCTTAAAAATATGACGTTCACTGTGGGATGTTCAACAACTCCGCAAAATGTGATCCAACAGCCAAAGACATCCATCTGACTGAGTGTGACTGTAGCACCTGGATGCATTTCAAAACATAATTGTTCAGAGAGGGTTTTAGTTTGTAAACCTAAGAGCTTAGCACTGTACTTCCTTTAAAATTACAAAAACTAAAAAAATTATAGATAAGGAAGGTCAAGTTGAGGTAGTTTGTAGTGAAAGATTCACAAAATATAATGGTCCCCTTGCAATAAAGGTTTAATATATTACAATGTAATATATATATATATAAACTAGTTATAATTGTAAGATTTTTAAATTGTCTAACTGCAAAATTATAATTGGTCATGCTGTCATTATAAATAGTTGAACTATTATCTGTAAAATATTATATATTATATTGTGGTTATTATTATTGTAATACTCCCACAAAATTCTATGCAGATTTGAATTCTACTCACTGTTTAAAACTGTGCTGTCAATAGAAAATAAATGTATATAGCATATGAGCATGGCTTAAAAAAAAAACATTTCTTCCATCTTTATTTGACCCTTTAGCTTTAATTCTATTCTTAAAAGGACACTTCATTCATTACTTTATTTTCATACTTTTGAAATGAAAATGTTTTATTTTTCTTTTTATTATACAATTAACAAATGCCTCTAATACTAACTTGCTATATTTTTTTCTATTCTCTTTTTTTTTATTACATAATGGAAAAAAACAACAACTTTGTACTGCATTAAGCTAATTCAGACTTCTTATAGCCCTTGCATATCACTGATCTTTATATATATATATATATATATATATATATTACTTTCTCTCTCTCTCTCTCTCTCTCTCTATATATATATATTTATATACTGTATATTATTAATTATTACAATTATTAAAGTAAAGTCCTTAGAAATATTACTAAATTTGATAACAGTGAATGTTTAAAATAATGATAATAAAAAGCATGCAAAAACTAAATATTAACTTTTTATTATTTTTGAACACATTCACAGCAGAATGACAAAAAAGCTTGTGCTATCAAAATAAATCTTTTAATTATTTAATGATTCCTGATCTCTCTTAGGATTTAGAATGAAATGCAATTTGGCGAAAATTAAAATACCTTAAGTTTTATGCAAGATTCACCATCATAGCTTCCGATGTCAACTATGACAGCCCTAAAAAGACGTGGTTGTTTTTTCTTGCAGACCCTCTAGCACCGCCTTCTGGTACTGTGAAATTACCCTGACCTGTGGACGAGTCAGCCATTGGGACGGTCTAAGGCCGGCAGGCCGCCTGTGCTTCAGACTCTCCTGTAAGCAACACTGTAAGTAATATTCCACCATATGGATAAGCATTATCTGTTCAGAGCTCAGATCAGGGAGGAGTAAGGTAATAGGCACAAGGGGGCATATGGCCAAGTTTAGAAAGCAGGCTGAAACCGAACCGTACGCTTTTCTGTCTCACGCCCAACGACTTCCATGAAACAGATACAACGGTGGTCCAAAAAACGCTGCATACCTGATGATGCATGTCGAGAGAAATCTGAGACCCAATACCGCACCACCCTGCGAATGACCTCACATTCATTGTCTGTCAGGTGTTAAAAGACGCTTTGCAGGAACGCGGCGCCAAACGTACCGATAAGACGAGCGCATAAGTTGTGTTTGTTGTTGTTTGTACTAAACACGCCAAGGCTAGGGAACAGCAGGCAAAGTGTGTCTCTTCTTCTCACGGTTGAACATATGGCAGTCCAAACCAACAAACAAACAAACATAGGGAGCAACACACAAGTGCGATCGCAGGATGGAAGTGTTAGTGACTTCTCTTTATATTTGTGTTGAATGGTTGTTGTGGTGCCTGGGGAGAGAGACATGTCAGGCTGACAGCGAGCAGGACAACCAGTGAAAGGAAGAAAAGGGAAAGCAGGAGAGGGAACAATGATCAGCTTCATATGGGGAAGACATCTTGTGTCTCTGCAAAGCCAGGCCAACTTACAAAGAGAGTCATTGTTTCCGCAAACAGCCACCTCTGTGCCTCTCTGCTCTGAGACCGAGCTGTACGGGACCTGCCTGGGGCCGCTGCAACCTGCCCCGGACCCCACACGCCTCCGCCGATCCTCTTCTAAAGTTTCACGTCGTTTGAGCTTATCATTTTTAGAGTTTGTACCTCTGTGCGCGTTCTGACACTGAATTATGTTTCACGCAGACTCGTAAGCGGAGTCCGGCTCACGTTTCACCCACAGATCGCTGACCGATGAGGAAATGTTTAAGACAAACACACACATTGAAATCCATGTAAAAAAAGCGCAGGTCACATCCTGAGAGGGTCTAGCAGATATATGTCTTGTGTTGCTTTGGCGTGCTCGGGATGAGGAGCAGAACGCAGGCCAAGGACTAATTGAATAGATAAGATCAAAAGCTGGATGAGAGAATTCTTCCGAGCTAAAAGGTTGAGAGGAAACCAGTGGTAATGGAAAAGGAGGATTTATCCCGCACTTTCTGAATGACACGGGTATGAAACGAGTGGACACCTGAGAGAGAATGACGTCCATTGCTTTTTCGTGAACGTAGATGGCTTTGCTTAATGAGCAAGTATGATTATGAGCAGATCCAAGTCAATGGAAAGGGAAGCAGGCCACATTCCATTAGCATTCATGGGACTGTTTTGCCTCCCAAACCGCAAATAGTTTCCCAATCCAAGAGTGCTCTTGTTGAACATGTACACCACACATGTCTCAACAAACACAGCAGAAGAAAGACTGACTTCTGTTTAAAAAGGCACTGAACAGATCTTCCTATTTTTGCATGAGATGACCCTAGCAGTGCCCCTTTCCAAATACTCTATACTTTCTACACTTAAACACACAGAGAGAAACAAATATACACTGCAGACTGCTCAGGATGGGTGGCTAGATGTCCCAACAACTATTTCAGTTTATGTTTAGCTTAATATATTTAGCCCAGGGGCTTTAAAGAGGGTATCATTTTAAAGAAGTATACTTCTTGGAGAAGCTTTCAGACTTATGTCATAAAAAAGAAGACAGATTGTCTGTCAGGACAACATGTTCTTAGAAGTTGTGTCTCTGAATTGCTTCTTTACAGTATATAGCCATCAATGCACATTTGGTGATATTCACCATCTTGACATATATTTTTGTACACATCATTATTTTGTTTAAAAGCATTAATTTTTTGTGTGTGTGTGTGTTGATTTCAATGTACATTTATCTGCCATCAGTCATTCCATGAAAATAATTGCATTTCTACAGGACAGCCCTAAATGCCTCACTATTGTTACGAATGGGACTAAGGCATGTGGATCCATTCTCAAAGAATAACCCAGATGATAACAGGGTCAGTCGAACAGTATTCAAAGCCAAAAGTCTTTACACAAGCGATCAAAAACAAGACACAAGTAGGCTAGGAAAAACACTAGTAAAACCGAACAATGCTAACTCAATATTCTGCGACTAGCTAGCAAACACACCCCAGTTAGATGGGTGAGTTAACAAGGGGGCGGGACTGATGAATTGTCAAGGAAACCAACAAGAGAGCTGAAGGACAGGTGAGTACAAAAACAATTAGAAACAAACACTTCAAAATAAAAGTCCTTAGAACAGAGAGGCACAGACAGGGGTAAAACCGAACACAGTTCGGGGTGGAGTGCCCTCTGCTGGAGCTGACACACGTGACAACAATACTGTACCTCACACACAGTTCTTTTCTGTTCTTTGTTTAGGGGCAAAAAAATAGTTTGAAATATTTCTTCTGTTTACTCTTAGCGAATTTCCAGCCCAGTCTCACGGCAATCTGTACATATTTTACGAGGTAGCTAATTTGTACAACACCTCATTTTTGCTAAATCGTAATTCGAGTTTTCGTATGAATTTGTACGAATGACCTACAGCTAACTCCGCCCCTAAACCTACCCGTCACTGGGGTTTAGACACATCGTACCAAGTAAGGTTGTACAAAATTGATTGAATTAGAATGAATTTTCCACCTCGTACAAATCGATCGTGAGACGGTGTAGGAATATCATATCGCAGACCAAGCTGCTGAGAACTGCATTTAGATGAAGTGTAAATATGTGCTACGTGGAGAAAAAACTCCAACACAAAATAGATTTCTCTAAAGCATGCTGCAACAAGTCTCAGTGTCATTTTTAATTAGAATTACAACAATTTATACTAAAAAAAGCTTTCCGGTGCTTCATTTTACTCTCATGTTGATCTCGATGGTCTGAACAGAAACAAGTTACTGTAAATGATTTCCGTTACAAAGAAGGCGGAGCCTCAGAACATACCTACCTAATACTTCATCACCATTGACAATCCAAAGGTGTTTACCAACATTTCAGAAAAGTCTGCATTTTCAAACTCCCAAAACTAACAACAAGCGATTTTGTTCAAAATGACGTCAAACCAGTTTGTAATCCAATTTCATTTGAATTGTATAAGGGCCTTAAAATACACAACAAACCAACCCAAACAACCAAGCACAGGCCAAATTCACAGCAAGATGCTAACACACAAACAAACCAATATGGGTAAGGTTACTCCATACTTTCTATTAGTGTAACATGGACTCGCTGCCCCTGGGCATCCGCTCAGAGACTATAATAATCTTGTTTATTAGTAGACGAAATGAGGAACCGTCTGACAAGCCTAGTACCCGTCTGTCGGGTCAACAGGGCTGTTACTCTGTTTCTTTTTTATTTTCACCTCTTTCTATCGTCCCGTCTGTATTACCTCTCTTTCTTTACCATCATCACACTTTTCCCTTGCTGCTTTATTCAACCCCCTTCTGCCTTTTCAGCCTCTTTCTCATTTACAGTCTGAATGCCAAGGACAGAGAAGGTCAGGCTGCTTAGGATGGAAAGCTGGTGGCCTCTCAGCAGCAGTCATTAATGTACAGATACTGCAGAGGTTCACACCCAGAGAAGCCAGACTGGAGGGAGAGCGGCTGACAGCTCGCCCGGCGTACTAATGCACCGCACCTCTTCCGCTCTCATCAGGGTCCCTTTGCAGGGAGCCGGAGTCTATCAGAGCAGATCATTCATCTAGGTGAGCGGGCGAATGGTTGATCTGGGGTTATTTGTGCAGTCTAAAGGCTCGACTGTGAAATTCATCACCTTCCCTGTACCATGTTTGAGCGGCTCTCCTAATTAGCTTTCAGACACTATTTAGGAGCTCGTTTTGGCGTATCACTTTATCAGCCCTGGCTTGAGGGATTCATTAAAGTGTTTCTGAAATCATCTCGTTCAACTCCAAGCAGCAACAAAGTCTGAATGCAGATGATGCCACGCTGACAAAAAGCATTTAACTTAACTTGGTCTAGCGTTCTGTCTCTTTTTCTCTTTCCCTCCCTCTGCTCATCCATAGTGCAGGACTTTCTTACCATCTGTATCTCATGATACTTTAGCACGCTCTGTCCTCTGCAGAGACATTGGCTGATTTGCCTTGACTAATACGTTTTAATTAATCTTTGGTTAGAGGCGAAACATCCAGACACCTGAGGTGAACGAGGCTCCAGAGTACGTACTTCTCTGCAAAACTCTGTGTCTTCTGTTTTCTGAAAATGGAATTGACACCAATAAATATAATGACAAATGTCAATATTTCTTACCATATACAAAAATCAAGTCTAAAAACAAAATCTCAGTTTTGTCTTGTGATCATGTTAAGACGAATTTTGATGTCAACCTCCGTTCTAGATGTAATTTAGGTAAAATAAAAGCCCTAGGACTTTCCGTAAGATGACGGAAGAATCAGAGACAAAGAAGTTCATATATAGATAATTTTTGTAGATCATGCATGTAAACATACTGTATTTTGACCACTTCGAATCTGACCAGGATGAAGTAGGCTAGTCAGTGACGAAGATGCCTTTACAGACAGAAACATTGCTAGTTATGTTGTGGATAGATCAATGATCCATTGAGAATATGAATGTATGTACAGTATGTGTGTGATCTATATATGGAGTCTGTGTGTATATTTAGGTATACAGGAGTCAATCTTTGAAGTGGATCAAAAAAGTTGATCAAAGTTGTCCTAAGTCAAGAACAGGTATTGTTTTGGTTTTTTAGGACAACTTTGATGCAAATGTTTTTATGCATTTTAATGCTGACTACTGTAAATGTATGTATGTAGCCTAAATATGTGTGCGCCTGTTTGTTCAGTTATTCAGATCATTATTTACAGGAAAAAGAATACGATACCTAAATGTTTTTTGAAAAAAAAAAAAAAGCAGTGCTTTGATAAAAATGCATTTTTCATTTTCTTTGCGTGTGCAAAACGTTGTATTTGGATTAAACCTATCTGTATTAAAGTGGTGATAAATCAAGAATTCAAAAAGAGAGAATTGTTTTAGTTTGAAAGCAGAAGCTCAGCGGAAAATATTCTGAAGGCTGTAAAATGTAGGTGAAAATCAAAATGTTTTTGAAAAATGCTGTCAGGGAAAGAGTTAAAATGTTGGTAGAGCATAGATGGAAAATAATATACCATAATAACAATTTAATCTATTGGAAAAAACTGCTAGTCAATAAATAATAATAAACATAATAATAATTATTATTATGTATTTAATATTATAACTATAATTTGTAATATTAGGAATGTTGCTGGTCTGCAACAAACCAAAACATTTATAATGTGATCCTACATACGTGTTTGACAGTCCTGGCTAGCTATTAACTAGCTCTAAATCCAGACCTAAGCTTAACCTAAAAGGAAATGCAGCTTGTTCTAAAACCTTCAGCAGTAATCAGCTGCTGCTAGTACTCAGAGTGTTATTCACATAGATGAAGCAAATTTACAGCGGTTCAGATCAAATATTACAATGTAAAAAGAGACCTGCGGGGGCTGGGGGGGTGGAGGGGTGTATAGGAGGAGGTGGAAGCGATCAAACCAAGTGTGAAAACAGCATAATTGACATCAAACAGCTTCAGGATTCAGCAAGTTTAAAAGTGCTTTGGTCTGACCCTAGAGCTTGAAGATGATTTCACAGCAAATCCATTGTGTTTTGTTATTTATTTTAAGATTCCACTGTTCGTAGATGAAAGCGGACAATCTTTTATGACGATCCAGCGGTATATTTTTAACCGTCCTTAAATTGGCGAGACCTTCAGATGATTTGCAGATGGAAGCGCTTAGTGCAAAAGTCTGCCTGTCATTAACACAAATCGTCTGTAATATTTGTAAAAGCAGTTTTTGTAGCTCTCTGCCTCTCATCACACATTCTGCACACCTTGGCGGCCTCCAGCCTGAGAGGAGGCCGTGTCTGTGTAAGCGAGTGACTCGGCTTTCTGCTCTGATCCCGTGACCCTGCTGCAATTAAAATAAGGCTCTCTCTTTCCTCTACTCACGCTCATCAAAAGAAGCTCCTGACTTAAGGTTAACCCACAAGCTGCTGTTTTTTGAATGAGCGCACTGGGTTTGTGGCACTGAAGAGAGTAGCCGTGTGGAGTAATGTTCGGGGTTTGTTCTCGGTAAGCGTCTAGGACAAGTGTTGGGAAGTGACTATATGAGTCTATTAACTTAACTACACTTTGAATTTGTAGAATAATTATGCTTTGAAGCTTTTCCATTAACAATTTAACACGTAACAGTGCAGCCACAGCTTTAAAAGCTGAGCAAGATATAATTATCAGAAAAATCAAAGATGCAGTCAGATCAAATTTACTAAGATGGCATGTTTAGAGGGTTCACATAAATAAACTAGAAAGTGTTCACAAGAAAAAAAACAATAATTTACTCTTTCGCACTAAAGTTCTGAATTGAACACTGAATTTAACAGACATTACTCCAGTCTTCAGTCTCACATGATCTTTCAGAAATCATTCCAATATTCTAATTTGGTGCCTGAGAAACATTTATTAGTATCATCAGTGCTGACAGTTACTGTGTAATATTTCTGTAGAAACAGTGATATAGTATTCTAGAATTAATGGATTAATTGAAAATTCAATGGAATTTATTTAAATTATACTTTTTTAACATTATACATTCTTTATTGTCACTTTTGAACAATTTACTGAGTAATTAAAAAAAATATATATATTTTATGTGATTAGCTTTTAGCTTTTTTAGCTTCGCTCATGCTGGTATTAATTTAAATGTTTAATTGAAAATATGAAAACTGTTTAAATATGAGTTAAACAGGTCATTGCAAGATCTCATATAGTAATATATATCACAGCGTGAAAAATAATGCCACAATTGTGACATAAAGTGACCAAGGTTTTTTGTTTAGCTGTACCGCAGCAATTCTGGTAGTGGTTTTCTATTTCTCACATCAGTAGGACTTCAATTTGGTAAGACATTCTCTCTTAATTCTTATTAATGGTCTTAAAGTTTGTCTGTCAGCATACGTGTGTGTGTGTGTGTTGAGCAGCTGGTAGTAGGTCAGCTGCTGTGTTTCAAGGCTGATGAGCAGAGAATAAAAACAGCTGCACGCAAACGCAAGTTTTGTATTCTCTCCGTGTGCCAAATATTTGTTTACACAAGCAGCTATTAAAGGCATTCAATTGATGCCTGCAAATATCAGTAATGGATGTGCACAGAAAGAAAACCCGCATACTTACATTTGAATGATGGCCTTGTTCTACGTGTCACAAATCTGGTGGGTACATGCTTCAATTAACCCCTGCAAACAAACAAACACAAAAAAAGATATTACTTTGAAATGAGACAAAACACAGTCATCCGTTGATCTGCTGCAAACACCCAAAAAATAAAGCACACCCTTAAATTTGTGGTGCATCCTCCTTAGAAAACTAACTTCCCCTAAGCAGGCCTATACAGCATACAGTAGTGCCCACCAGAAACGCACATGCTGTTATTGTTACCATTATCCTTACTGATATACCGTTTGCCAGTGCAAACACATTCCACCCATTCCTGGCCCGCAAACTATTGGTTGAAAGCTGGACTCCTTCAAAGACAGATTTCTCATTTACGATCAACTTTTTCCTTGCATTTTTCAGACAGGCAGCCAATTCTGGGCATGCAGTCAAACAATGGGAGACAAAAAAAAAAGAAAATGTTTTTTTCCTCTGACACACACGCTCCTGCTGCATTAGCTCACCGTTTTCTTTTATTGCGCTCAAATATTTTTTAATTCTGTTGGCTTTTACGGTAAATGGCCTTAATTATGACCCTGCATTCCAAGCGATGGCAAAGTAAGCAGAGAGCTATTAGTGCACGACTCCTGTATGCCTATTAAACAACATGCATCCAGGCAGTCTCTCCATGCCTACCTGTGCGCAGCAGGTTTGAAAGCAGCCTTTTAGGTAGTATATTTGTCCTCTGTGTTAAGGGCTTTCATTTCTTTAGTTTGGCATGTCATGGTGAGCTGCTCTTGGTTCAACCCAGTATGACTGAGAAATAAGAAACAAGCAATGCAAAAATTGACTGTCACAAACTTATAAATAGGCGGCGTGTATTTTAATGTGCATAAAAAAGCAATTAATGACTGCAGTGAGAGGGAATTATCGCATAAATGGAATATGACACACTGGTAATTAAACAAGTTTTCTATAAATGACTATTTAATTCAAAATATTGAACTATGCGCGTGTCATATGCAAATATGATGTTTCAACAATATGAAGGACATGCAGACACAATATACTTTGTGATCAAAGACATACGTTGTCAACTTTAATAACATCCAGTGTCACAGCACTGTGATCGTCACGCACGCTGTGAAAACATAGGCCGCACTCTATTGACTCTTGCTGGAAGAACCATGTTGTCTGTCGCTTTAAAAATGTTCTTTGCTAGTGTAGTTGTAATTTTATCTTTCTCTCATCGCTGAAACATTTCCTCTGGGGTGCTCATTTCACAACAAAAGCCTCACTGATTATGACGGATTAGAAAAGTGGACAAGATCCAGGTTTCAATTATCTACCAAAAAATACCTCGAAAATGTCAAAAAGCTCTCAAGGTTAAATTGTCTGCAGCATGAATGAAGGGATTTCCCAAAACCGTCAAAAAAAGCAAAAGGCAGAATGCTGCCTATAGAGGAGAGGTTTTGCTTCGAAAGTAAAAAGAAAAGCTTTTTTTTAAAGAATGTATTTTATATTTATTTACTTCTTTTTTAAATAAGGGTCTGCTTTGGTTTCATGTACTTGAATTTAGCACTTATGTATAAGCATAATATTTCAATGCTCATTCAATACAAAATACACAACCTTTTTTCTTTTTATTTACATAAAAGCAACTGGCACTTCACTTATCAAAGCAACAATCGAGGGAAAATAGCGATGTTTAGTACTAAAGAAATATTTAAAAATGACCATTCTGTCATTTTTCACCCTCATTTTTGTTTTCTTTTCATTTGTGGAACATCAAAAAGAATATATATATTCAGAAATATCTGAGTGTTTTTGTCCATACGGTTCCTAAAAGAGTTTAGATACCAACAATCTTTAACATAACGTCTTGTGTTTCTCTGAAGGAAAAAAAGTCAGTCATTTTGTATGAGTTCTGTGATTTATGTAGACGGCAGTGTTTGCTGTCTGGATGTGGGTGTTAAGGATGATTATGTGCTCTGGATCCCATCACAAAACCCACTGAAATAAACTAGACTTGATTTGTGATTAATTATATAACATTATGTTACATAATTAAGGGAAGGAATTAATTAAGGTGAGGGCCATACTCCAGTAGCCACTCGCAGTTTCTGGGTTTGGACTTTGCTTATTGATTTAATTTTCTTTTTATGTCAAACTAGATGAAAGCAGAACCGCCAACTGTTATTTTACCTAGAAATGGTCCAAATCCATAATTAAGGTGCACCAGGCAGCTCATTCATACATTCAGTTATAGTTGCAGTATTCGCGAAGGTTAAAATAAATGAGGAGGAAATAATATACCACAATCATGAACATTTTGGATGGGATGAGGACCTGAAAAATAGGAGGTAATTTGCTACATAATTTTAACCAAGGTTGAGTGAGAAAACACAGATGTGTTCGATTCAGATGGGATTCAAGTTAAAGTATGACTATGAAACTATAAACTAGTCAGTGAAAACTAGTCAGATCTGAACAGGGCTTTACAGAGGTCAAAAAAAACAGTCTTCAGTAGCCTACAGGTGGGTCACAGATGCTGTGTAATGAACCAAATGCAGATGACCATAACATTTTTTGTTAGGAAAGGAATGAATAAATAGACATGAATGTAACAAAATATAAAACTAAAAATCAGCTTTTAAAACTTACAGTACCAGATCTTGGTATTGATGTAACTAAAAAAATAGAAGTTATGTTTAAATTAAAAATATTTAACAAATGCATTTTTTGGTAGATGCTAGCCAAATTATGCCCTCACACATGAAAAAAAAGGTATATTGAATATGGATTTACTTGCATTGTTTTTGTGTGTTGAGAAACTCCAACACAAATCGTACGGATTCGTACAAGATGTCAAATTCATGCTAATTCGCACAATTTTGTACGACCTAAGATTTGTCTTAACCCCAGTGATGGGTAGGTTTAGGGTTGGGGTTAGGTGTAGGATATTCGTAAAATACGTATACGATTTAGTAAAAAACTTGTATTTGTATGAAAGAGCCACCTTGTAAAATATGTACGATTTGCTGTGAGACTGGGCTGGAAATGCATGTTTGTTGCATGTTGAGAAATGCATGTTCATTAATGACCGTGTGGATGTTTGTGGTGCTGATGGAGAATGCTGTATTGTGTGGTGGTTTATGGCAGTAACTGGGCGTCATCGACTGCGGCCAGTCCTCGCTCTCACCCTGTCTCACTCTGCAGTCATCAGCGTCCCATGAGAGATTTTTTTTGAGTGTCCTTAAATGACCCGGCGTCCCATTTGCCTTCCTCCCACTTTCTCTCTAGGCTGTTTTCTTTTTCTCTCTCAAATCATCCTCCACGCTCCCTTGCTTTCTAAATCTTTGCCCTGTGCTCTGTCCCTGTCACTCTCTCTCCCTCTGTCTCTCTCAATCCACCTTATTTCTCCAAGAATAATTCATCATTCCTCTCTAAGGCTCTGGCCTTCAACAGTTTTGAATTCTTTATTTATTTCTTCTAAACACATCTCCGACCACCCAGAGTAGTTACGTAGTTTTCAATTTTTGATTTAGTTTTTATTTTAAAGTTCTTCTCATTTAAGTTTCATTTCATTTCATGAAGGCACACACACTTATAAAATAAAAACGAAAATCTACCTAGATTCACAGTAATTTTTTGTTTCATTTATTTACACGCTCTTCTTTCTTTTTATATATAAATATATATATATATAATGCATTTTATAATTAATAAAATAATATTTATTTTTTCAGTTTATATCTCTCTATATTATTATATATCATTTATAAATTAACTTATCAATTAATTTATTATTTGATATACTTTATCTATTTATTTGTTCTAATTGTGTAATATTTTATTTTTTATTCCAGTTTATCTCTCTCTCTCAATTTTTTTTAATTTTAGTTAGTAATTGAATTTGATGTATTTTAATTTATTTTCCGTATTGATATATTATAATTTGATATATTTTTGTTTTGCATTTTAAACCAACATTACATTTTTTTTTTTACTAAAGTTTTATATTTCTTTGTTTAACATATTATGCATTTTACATAAATTCCGTTTGTTTTATTTTCATTAACATGAACAGCACTGCGACCACCTAGTATCATTCCATCCTCACCCCTCCCTGACTCTCTCTCTCTCCATCCCTTTCTCCTCCTTCCTCTCGAGGCTGATGGAAGAGGGTGGGGTAAATCCGCACTGGTTGCCATGACACCAGACAGTCCTTGCTCGGTGAAGGCACGTAGTTTCCTCTCTGCTCTATTTCCCCGGAGTCTTCAACGCAGAATAGAGTGAGGCGTGTGCATGCGTGTGTGTGTGTGTGAGTGCGAGACAGTGTGTCTGTGTCAGAGATTTGTCTGTGTAAATGTGTATGAGGGATGCCATTGATGTTCGGTAGCGAATACATCATGTGTCAGAGTGCTGTTAAATCAGCAGCCGTGTAAACGCTCGCATGTAATGAGCATGTAGACATAAGCAGCACTAATGCTACATTATCCTCCTCTCGACAGGCCTTTATTCAACACCGCCGCAAATCACAATCAGAGAGCGATGTTTGACAGCACCTAAGACCAACACAGCACACACTGACATCTGGGAAACATCTATGGATAATTTTTCAACAACAACATCAACATTCTGAGCAGACGTGAAATAGCGGCCATGTTTTAATGAGGCGGTGGCACTTCGGCAAATTCGACGCGAGGCTATTATATTCATGCCGGTGTTGGGCTCTATTTTTTCTTTCTTCTCCTCTCCCTCTCTCTCTCTCTCTCTCTCACACACACTCCATGTCTTTCATCATCCCAGTAAACTCTATCACTCTGTCGCTACCCAAAAGCTGGAGCCCTGATGAATAATTTAGCAGTCGATATTTGCAGCCATCTGTTTATCTTTGCCACACCATCAGTCTTCCTCACAAAGTTCGCATTCACTGCACTTTGCCATCAAACAGTGACTTCAGTCCAAGTACCGCATTAGAGAAAGGGCAGAGGAGTTCCACTAACGAATGTGCTTTAAAGTCACAACGCTCCAAAAAAAACCACGGTCATTTACTCACTATAATATTTTTCTAAACCTGTGTGACTTTCTTTCTTTTGTGGGACACACGTGAAGATATTTTGAAGAGCGATACTGGTCGATCTTTTCCATACAGTTGCAATGAATGAGGACAAGCTTTAAATAGGACCTAAATAGGACAACTACAATGTACACACTAGCATGTCCATTTGAGTTAATGCAGCTGTATCTGATTATTATGAATAATTATTTGAAATCATTCTTTTCAATAAATTGGTTAATCTAGATTGATTAAACTTGTTCAGTAATGATTAATTCAATGATCCAAATGCAGTGGTTTACAGCTCAATGGAGGAGAAGATTTTAAAGGGTTAGTCCACCCCAAAAGGAAAATTTTGTTATTAATTACTCACCCTCAAGTCGTTCCAAACCCATAAGACCTTCGTTCATCCTCGGAACATAAATTAAGATGCTTTTGATACAAACTGGAGAGTTATCTTACCCTCCATAGACAGCAACACAGCTGAAATGTTCCCAATCAGTAGCAGCTTTGCGACGCTAGGAGAATACTTTTTTTGTGCAAATAAAACAAGTGCTGAAACACTGAAGTTGAGCCACTGATGTCACATGGACTGTTTTACCGATGTGTTTCTGGACCTGGGATCATTTCAGTCGTGTTGCTGTATATGGGAAGGACGGACGGCTCTCAGATTTCGCAATATCTTATATTTTAAGGTCTTACGGGTTCGGAAAGACATACAAATGAGTAATTTATGACAGAATCTTAATTTTGGGGTAAACTAACTTTAGTTTAACAGTTTAAGTAATCTGAGTATTTTTTAAGCATGTATTCATTAAACTGAGCACAAGGGAAAAATCTATTAAAAAATGCTTTATTATGAACTTTATATAAAAAAAATACTTTACCACTGTTTGCTCAGAAATGTTTCTTGTGCATCAAATCAGAATACAAGAATAAATGTGTGATACTAAAGACTACGATGGTGAAAATGTAGCTTTACACTCACAAAAAAAAAAAAAAAAACCTGAACACCTGAAAGAAACCCAACTTTTTTTAACAGTATTGTTATGATGTAGTAATGATTTTATTAGCATTGTTTTGCATTTCATTGATATTTATTAAAGCCTAAAGAAATTCTAAATTAATTTACTTGTCCTCTTTTCTTTTTTTGAAGCAAGAAAATATCACACAATCTGAAATCATTTAATTAATTGTGACCAAACTGTATAAAAACATGTCGTTTTTTCATGTTTACCCTTGTGTACTAAACTAGTATGTATACTATACTAGAGGTCATAGGAGGTGAAGATGTATACTGAGTGACCTCTGTATCAAGTTTGCATTATGCTTTAAATACCAACAGAGGGCAGAGTACAGTTTCACTGCATACCCGCCCTCTGGTGTGTCTCATGGCTTTATTTAACAATGTTTAATCAAACTACATCAGGACAGGCTGCTTTTGATTATAGTGGATGCTTGATGAAAATAATATGCCATTTCGAGGTCCTAGTACTGTAATTATACCTATTTCAATAACATGCCATCAGGACGGTACAGATAAATAAACGCAATCCACATTAATATCGTCAGCCGACGTTTACATAAAAGGTGGAAGCGGGCGCTAGTGTAGGTCATTACAAGGAATGATGTGCTGACCAAATCGAACATGCAGAGTCCGAACAGGGTTTCTTTTTTGTGAAAATTACAGCTTGTGTAGATCAAGCCCCTGGTAGGGAGCCAACACAACCAGTGTCTTTGTTCAGGTGAAATTCCTCGCTGTTATCTCAGCCCCCTGCCAACCACTCCCCGCCCCGTTCACTAACTGCAAGCGCTTTAATTAGGGGCCCTGAAAACCCACCCAGGACATGCCGGCATGACTGCTTAGATGCAGAAGGCAACAGTTGGGCTTCGGAAGTAAAAACTCCATTCATTTTTGCCGTTTTTGAGTCTCGAAGATGTTAATCAATTGTATTTTTTTTTCTTCTTCTTCATATGAACAGCTGTCGGCATTTAAAACTTAAATAGACTGTACGAGGTTCTGGTGTCATTCACTAGTTTGTTTAGTACAAAAAATATCCAACTTCTGCACTGCAAAATACACACTAACAAAAGCATGTCCACCTTATTTTGCAGAGTCATCTGTTAGTAGTTTTAAGTGCGACTGTTATGGGTAATGAAAGGTTCATATTTTGGTTTTGGGAGTCCCAAATAACAGGTTGAAATGCATGCATTGTCAAAAAAATAGTGCTGTCGATTGATAAAAAAACAAAAACAAAAACTAATTAATCACACATTTTTCTGAAATTAATCGCAATTAATCCCACTTTACATTGAAGTTTTTAAACATACTTTAAATATACTTTTATATTGCAATAATTTCACATTCAATCTTCAAATTAATGTACAAACGGCATATTTTTTATATTTGGTTAATAGCATCTTTCTGAAGGCCAGTATATACACTGTACATTAAAAAAAAAATCCCTTGATAATTAACCATTGACTATAGCCATTTAACATTACATTATAATTATGAACTATCAATTTGAATATTTATTAGACTTTAAAAATAACTTCTAATTTAAGTGAACATAGGCTACTTGTGACCCTCAGCAAACATATACAGAAATGTAATAAAGTTATCAAACACTAATTACAGGTATATACCTATAGCTACATAAAATATATTATTTAAATGTTTTCCTCTTTTATTCTTGATGAACAGACATCACAGCAGCTCGTTATTAGGTTGTTTTTAGCTGCTATTTCTTTAAGAGCTGTCACTGCTGAACGTGATGCGGATCTGACACTCATCGTATTTTCACTCGACTCTCATCATCTTTTCTGACACATTTCAGTCTCTACTAATGAACTGATGAGGTGAATCCGGTGTGTTAGATGAAGGAGACAGTGGTGGGAAGATTAAATACATATTACCTGCACGCACAGATGTAAGGTAGTTTTAACTGCCCTTTTAGTAACCTCTAATGCCAAACTGATCACGACATTGCATGAAATGATATGAAATTATAGAGGAAACAGCATTACAAAAGCACTTTCATTTTCTTAAAATATACATAAATATTTACCTTATTTGTTCAATGACTCCCAAACAATTCATTCAATGATTCATTTTTCCAAACCTTCCTCCATTGATTGGTCGATTTAATTTAAAGCAGTGTTTGTGAGCTTCTAAAGCTTCAAAAGCGGCACCTTTTGGTGAAGAAGGAATGTGCAATTTCATTCAGACCAACAAGTGTGTGGGCAATATGCTAATGTTGCATGTTAATGTCAACATAAAACAGCTTGGGATTTAAAAATGACTCGTTTCACTGATTCAGAGTCGACTCTTTCTTTTGAGAGACAATAAATTTATACACGGTGCACTTTCAGATTTTGAAATTTGCAGGATGTTTTCATTCACTCATTTTCAAGAATCCATAATAGAGGCCCTTTAACAATAGAATTTGTGGTTAAATAGTTAGTTCACCCAATAGTGGTCTTGCATTAAAAAACTGACATGGAGGAGAAGAAATTGTTAAATAAAGTCATTAATTTTGTTTTCTTTGCACACAAAAAGTATTCTTACAGCTTGATGAATTTAAGAACCACTGATGTCATGTGGACTATTTTAATGATGTCCTTACTACCTTTCTGGGCCTTCAACGCAGTAGTTTATTGCTCTCTATGCAGAGTGAGAAAGCTCTTAGATCTCATAAAAAATATCTTTTTATGTTTTTTGTTTCGAATATGAATGAAGAAGTTGAGTCATTACAGTGAGAATTAATGCCAGAAACTCTTAAACCATGCACTTTCGTTGTATAATGTGATTTTCATATACATTTTGCTTTAAATAAGGTTTTCACCTTATAGCTTGTTGGCTCAGATCAAAGCCTATATCGTTTCAATGAAAACTTTAAAATCCATGTGATAAAAATTAATGGACAAAAATCCTTCAGGAATCAAATCTGCCAAAAAGTGGGCGGGTGCTAATGCAATCTACACTACAGCAAATCACTCAACATGCGCACAGACAAAGCCGGACTGACACAGCCTCATATTTTGGTCATAACTACATGTTTGGGTGGTTGTGACCGAAGCCTGACACATCTCATCAGAGCTCAGACACACTAGAGGCTGTTCTAAAAGCGGCCGGAGCAAGAGAGAGGAGGTCAAACATTCATTTTACACTGCCTTTACACACACTGACAGATGCTGTCTGCTTTGATCTATCTTTAGCCAATCCACTTCTATCTGCGGGCCTCTGTCCGGAAAGCCGCTTAGAACTTGCTGTCTGTCCTATGCCCAATGGCACGGCACGGTCGAGTCGCGTATGCAGCGTGCATCCGACGGAGAATGGGGGGGATGGGGGGGCGATTGGAATTCATTCAAACCAACAGCGGCTGTGGGCGAAATCGGCAGACTTGAAAGCGTACGTGGTGGGCATAAATGGCTGAATGTGCACAGCTGCATGCAGAGAGGTAGCGCTGCAGCTTGTGTGCACAATGGCAGCCGCAGCAGCAGCGAGAGCAGGAGGAAATCTGGCAACCCATGTGAGTGTGCGTGTGTGCGCTCTCTCGGAGCACAGCGCGGCCAGGCTGAACCGAATGAACTGCAGAAGAGCGTTTGCTGTGAGGTCAGAGAGTCCAACATTCCTCTGGAGCTGTGTTTACACTGCTCCGAGAGAAGGGGGATGGCAAGGGGGGAGCAAGAGGGGCTTACAGGAAAGGAAACAAATCAAGTCCCCGCCGCACTGTATATACTTTTACCTGCCGCCTGCCCCGTTACGGCAGCTCTGGACCCCATCGCTTATTAAATCACTATAGGCGCTCATCTGCTAGGCCTGCCGGGACGGCACATACTATATATCACAACCTAGTTTTCCGTAATCTTATCCTGCACTTAAAACATGGGAGTCGAGTGCAATTCACGGTAGCTTGATACATTTGCTGGCAGCTACGAAGTGGTGCATACAACACGGAGATCTCGTAGATTGACACTTGCTACATTTTTTGTACGTTTTAAAAATTCCTTATTAAAAATAAAAATATCTTTATTTAAAATCTACAGTAATATCTTTTTATTATGTTGACTGTTTACTACTCCTTTTTAACGCAGTCTATATTCAACTAAATAAATAATTTGAAATACAATTTAAATTAAATGAATGAAATGCAACAAATTAAGGGAAAGGCTTCGATACGCTTCAGAACATTTCCAGGCTCAAAGGCTTTTGCTGGGAATGGATTAGATTTTTATCTTTATTACATTAGCATTATTCTGCCAGGTTACTGAGATAAAAGAAAATGTTCTGTCTTTTGTATTGGTTAAAAGGCAGGCAGCCAGCTAACAAAACTGATTCCTGCCCAAAGCACAGTACAGCTTCTTAACAAGATATCTATTATGAGATACGATTAGGATTTAAGACCACATCTGCCAAATTTTGGATTCATAAAGATTCTCCACACAGATACTGGGTGAATTATCATAATGACTATATTCATTGTAGTACACAAACTTGCTGTAGAAAAAAAAATGCAATATTTGTTTTTTTTGTAAATAAAAAGTGTATTTATTAACGTAGAATAAAATATATGTGGTAATAAGTATAAGGTAATATGTTATCTTCATAGTCTGTATATTTGAATGAAATAGGAAGAAAAGCAATGGTCATTAATGAAGGGATGAGGTTAGACTCAGACAGAAACATGCAGAGAAAATAAGGCAACCTGCTTCAAAATATTGTAACTCTGTATCTCCTAATCATTTTAGATTAGCATTATATCGCAACTAAGGGAATCAATCTGGATCAGAACCACAGATTTCACTCGTATGCCTCAGAGCCAGTGAAAGGGGGCGATTTTTTTTATGATTTGCGCAAAGACGTTCAGTTTCCTCCCTCTCCTGGACAAAGATGAAAACTGCACGGTGACCGCATGAAATCTGACTGGACATGCTATAATACAATGAAAAAAGTTCAAAAAGATAAGTTATCTAAGCTTAAGCTGACATAACTTTTCAGTTAATTTAACCTAATAATAAGAAAACTACAAAGTGAGGCAAGAATATCTCTCTCCATTCACTGTTTCATAAGATATATAGAGCTACTGATTATAACTGATAGCCATATTTCTTCCAGCTTCAGAATACTTGAACCAATTTGGTGCAAATTAGAGGCTAAAATCTACATAAAACAATATTCAAAAGTCATTTTACTTCTGTAAATGGACAATGTCCTAAACAGTACTAAATGTAC
This sequence comes from Enteromius viviparus, assembly GCA_032353835.1. Taxonomy (NCBI): domain Eukaryota; kingdom Metazoa; phylum Chordata; class Actinopteri; order Cypriniformes; family Cyprinidae; genus Enteromius; species Enteromius viviparus. The sequence goes on from JAUCNO010000191.1 coordinate 7,821,670, forward strand.
TTACTGTACTAAATTTGATTTCATCCAGTAGAAATCTATAAGATTTTGGTGGTCTCGATATGACAGGTGGCTGGAGGGAAGAGGGTGAGAGGGCTTAGTGATGTCAGCCGAAACGGAATCGATTTCATGTTGATTTTAAAGGAACAGTTCGGCCAAAAATGAAAACTGTATTAGCATTTACTCACCCTCATGTCGTTCCAAACCTGTATGACTTTATTTTGTGGAACACAAAAGATATAAAAATATATGTATATTTATTTTATATATTCTTTTGGGTTTGTAGGTAAAAAAGTACGTTGTACAGGTTTGAAACGGAACAAAGGGCAACAAGGTATTCTTTTTTTTCAAATGCCAAGTTAATAAACTGTCTAAAAAATGTATTGCAATATATTCACATCGTGTTACTGTATGTGTTCGCCTCTGCATAAATTGGTATGATATGCCATTTCCTTTCTGCTTTTTATGCCTTCTCTGTGTTATGTCTCAGACGGGGGTTAGGAGGTTTTTAAAACTTTCAAACTTTTACATATACTGTATATGCTCTGTGTGTAAAAGTACACACATTTAGGTGATATTTCTCACAATTCTTCTGCAATAGAAAGAAAAAAAACATGCTTTGTGGGAATGTCTGTAACCCACATGCAGTACAAGAAAAATACATAAACATCCTAAACTTATCGCTAGCCTCATAAGCATTCAGTATAACAGCTGATAGCTCAGCACAGGTGCATAAACAGAGGCAAAGCCAAAACGCAACCTTAAACCCCCAGAAGATGCCCACGGAGCGCATGGAGACGTATGAGATGAACAAGCATAAGAATAAGCGGAAGAATCATCAAAGGGCTTCGCTTTGTGGCGCAGCTCCTCTAGCTGCGCTCGGCGCTGGACGGCACCCTAGCTCGCAGGACGGGGCGCAGCAGAGCAGCAAACAGCTGCCGTACCTCCGTGCCGCAGCCGTTCAACCCCTTTCCATCTGCAGTATTGGGGATCAGAATGAGAGAGGCCCAGTTTTGGGGGACAGTGGGCTGGACATAAGCACAATGCCAAGCCGTGGCTTTGACAATGGCTTCATCGCGCTCCCGCCCCCTCGGTGCAGAGACCTTTGCTCTCTCTCCATGACACCCGCATTCAGCCGGCCAGACAGACAGACAGGACAAGGACAAAGGCAAGTGCAAAAAAAGGAGGGGAGGAGGGGGTGGAGGTGCGAAAGCGTGAACTAGCAAGGGATGATGAAGAAAAAGAGAATGAATGGAATGGGTTAGATCGACGGATTGCGCTCACCTTTTGTCCCGTCTCTCACTCTGTTTTTAGGAGTTTCATCCTCAAGATTGTTTTCACCCCCTTTTTTAAAGTAATCCATCAGGAAGTTTGAAGGACAGGGCAGGCACAGAGAACAATTTTATCTGCCTGCCTCACTCTCGCCTCCCAGTTTAGGACAGCGTGCGTCTCTCCTGGAGCACTCGGTCCGGTCCAGCCTTGCATTGCCATTTAGAGACGAGAGCGGCGTGGAAAGTCAGCTGTGAGTGTTTTGGTGTTGTATCTGCACTCCTTTAGATATGCCTCCACAGCGGCAGCACACATTTCTACACCCCCCCACCTCCCATAATACCATCGGCAAGAGAAAGAATCAAAAAAATAAAAGTATAAAGATGCGTGTGCGTGAATATCCTGTGTAAACACTATTCAGGTATGTTCGTCTGCCCGTGTTTGCGTGCACCTGAGTTTCACAATGCCTCGTTAGTAGAGACATTTTTAGAAGCTCATTAACAGTTTTCACACTAATCTATCTGAGATGTACAGAAGACTAAAAGGTGGAACAAAAGTGTGACAGAAGAGACGCACTTGTCTTAGAACAGTCCCGCAGGTCATTATTAGTCTGTCTGTGCCAGTGACTCACCCTTTCAGTCTGAAAGACGTTCCTGTGCCCCTTGATGCTGGCGAGTTGGAACGAGGTAATGTGCCGCACAAAAATGGCCAGGGGTGAACTTAAATAAACGAACCTAATGACAACAAGGGTGCAGAATGCTTTATCAGGCTGAGAGGTAAGAAATGAGTTTCACTAGGAAGGAAAATGTCAAGTAAAGAATGATTATGTGGAAAGAGAATAAGTGCGTTTACGTGCAGAGTTTTAATTGAGCTGTAGAGGGCTTCGGCACAATCAAGGTCCAGTTTTTAATCTGTTTTTCATACAGTATACGTGACAAATCATAATTGAATATTTGAAGGATTTAAAAACATGTTGAGCATCACATTTGTCTTTTTGAATGAGAACATAAGGTAACGCTTTATTTTGAGGTGTCTTTGTTATGCATGTTACAGGTACTTACTATTATAATAACAATAAATTATGCATAATTACATACAAATAACCCTAGGCCAGACCCTACCTATATAGTAAATATGTGTTATTAATTAATATTACTCAGTACTTGAAATTAGAATTAACTAACTGAACATACTGTAACACCAAGGTCAATTAAAACTAAAACAGTTACTAAGAAATGCTAGACGAATTCAAGTTACAAATCACATGCTTTAAAATTTCGGCCGGACACTTAAAATGACAAATTATTGTTTTAGTCTGACTAAATTGCTACTTAGAGTCATATAAAACTCATACACTTGCTCACTGAAGCAGTAATACTTGGGCGAATTACATTTTAGTTACATAGTAATTACACTTAATATTTGTTAACCTCAATAAATAAACAAATGAATAATAAAATAAACAAATAACCTCCCCCAGCATTTCTCAAAACTTTATAAACATGCTGTTATGGCTTTTTTTGAATTGAGTAATTAAGTGTTTTTTTATAGTACAATGGAATTCTTTGACATTAAAAAAAAAAAACCATAACCCTAGACATAATTAAATTTTAGCACATACCTAATCCCTGTGCTATAGACCCAGATGTGACCCTGGACCACAAAAAAAGTTGCTGGGGAACATTTGTAGCAATAGCCAAATACACATTATATCGATCAAAATTATTGATTTTTCTGTTATTCAAAAAATCATTAGGATATTAAGTTAAATCATGTCCTGTGAATATATTATGTAAATATCCTACTGTAAAAACATTTTTGATTAGTAATATGCTAAGGACTTCATTTTGACAACCTTAAAGATGATTTTCTCTCTCT
>JAUCNO010000191.1:7873929-7884493 GCA_032353835.1 Enteromius viviparus
AGGGTACAATGTTGATTGGGAACACAGCCCATGCACAGAGCTCTCTTCTAATGAGCTAATTATCAGAATCAGGTGCGTTAACAAAGAGAGAGATGCAAAATGCGCAGAGCAGGGGGGCGCCAGGACCAGGGTTGAGAACCACTGCCCTATAATGACAAGACAAAGAACTAATGCAATAAAGATCTATATGGTACCTCTTATGGTTCTACATAGCACCCTTTAACAGAGGTGCTAAATAGCACTTAAAGTGGTTCCTCTATGATTACGAACCAAAGAACCACGTTTGATGCTATATAAAACTTTTTTTTTACAGTGCATAGTTCCAAGTTTGTTTAGTAACTCAAAATGCAGGGATGTGATCTTAACATGGCAGTTCTTTATTGTAAAATGTTTTTTGCTGGAAAAGTATTGTAATTGCACTTTGTACATTTTACATTATATTGTTCATGTTTTATTTTAGAAATCGTTGAAAAGTGCTGCTTAGATTTATTTACACATTTGTGAGTGTAAACAAGGCCAGCAGGTCAGTGACCATGGTTTTTCACTGATTGCAACATGGATTGTGATGAAATAATACTACAAAAACTAAACTAACATATGAGCTTTATATTTTATCATATGTTTCCATTTTTATATTATATTGCTTACCATAAACAAATGTATATATATCATCCTTGAATGATACTCAGTACTAACTACTTTTTTTTATCTTACAGAAATGTATGAAATGATTCAAACTGTGAATGATGTTAGAAGAGGTAGTTAAGCAGTTTCTTGAGACCTTTGCATGTTCAACCCCAAAGCACTAATTGGAAAGACATGTTTAGTAATGATCTGATATAAGATTAATAGGATTAACAAACAGAGGGAATTCCAGAAATTAATCATTAATTTGATGATGAATGCCAATAATTTCTCAATAGCTTGTGGCCTTTGAAATAAAGACACAGTCAAAGTTTTTTTCATAGTGTGTTCTGCACAATCAACCTTCATCATGGCTTTCAATGCATTGTGTATTTGGAAAGGGCTCCTTTTAGTTTCTTTCATCTTCCTTTCCGTCCATGGAAAAGCCTCTGGGCCGTAAGTACCTTTGAATTGTTACTGTTAGTAACTCCTCAATATCCACTTGTAAATATTTCGTGAAATCAAATCAATTTTTTTGTGAAATTTGCACTAAAATGGGATCCTTAAGATGCTGAAAGTTTTCTCAACAATAATTTTATTTAAAAAAATATATATAGTATGATAGCACATATAGAAACTGCTTAATCTGAAGTTCAAAAAGTTCTATGCATTGCAATACAAAAGCAGTAGAACTGTGGACAAAACAATGTCTTTTTGATATCTCTCAACAGGTCTTTCATGGTAACATTTCCTGTAGCGATCGAGTCAGGATCTGAAGCTAAACTGTGTGCAAGTCTTCTCAAGCCCAATGAAAGCCTTGTCATGAACATTTATCTGGTTTATAGTGACCAGAGCAATTTACTGCTACAGGAGAAAGCTGAGGAAGAATTTCACCGCTGCTTTACCATTCAGGTTTGCCAGCAAGAAATGTGCATTCACATGTCATTGAACACTTTAGTCAATATTTAAATATATTGTCATTATTAAAATAACATATCACTCAACAGATACCTCTGGTAGGAGCGGAATCAGTGCAGACAATCAAAGTGGAACTCCAGGGGAAGAACTTCAAAATGACTGAAGAGAGAAAAGTTATACTAAGACGTTACCATCATTTGACATTCATCCAGACCGATAAACCCATCTACACTCCAGGACAGACAGGCGAGTTTTAAAGTTTAGTGAATATTGTTTTAGTATCATTTGTTTCACATTGTTGATGACATGTTTTAATGGTATGTCATTAGTGAAAGAGCATTAGAACTCGGGGACATATCCTGTTTGGTTTTTATGGTATTTATTGCATAAGTAGCTTCAATGTAGTCAGTGCTTCATTGATCAAATTTAACTTAACTTTCAAGTTAGATTCAAATGATTTTCCTCTCACATTTCTCAGAGCCTCTAATGTTGCACTGAATCAAATGTGTAAGAGAAGTGTAATATATTTTTTTAACATATTACTCATTTTACAGTGAATTTCAGAGTTGTCACCATGGATAAAAAATTTGTTCCCCTTGTTCAGAAGGTTTGTAGCATGCAATTTCTCTTTTTATTTATGCACTGTACCCCTAATGCACCCTGCAATAAATATATTATTCTGTAACGTCATGGGACTCTGAAGACAAAAGGTATTCATTAAACATTAGCAAAAGCAAACAGAAAGTTTTATTCAAATGGCTCCAAATATTATAAGTTTTGTTTTTCTTTTTTTATGTAAATAATGTTTTATTTGTTTGTTTGTTTTTAGTACAGTGCAGTTGTACTAGAGGTAAGCACATAATACCCTTATTTTATCCATCAAACAAAAAATTGCATTTGCGTTTCACATATTTATTGTACTTGCCATCATTAGATATTCAGTGACTACAGATTATTAATAATATTCAAGGTATATGTAGATTACTGAAGCTAAAACAATCTATATCAACTCTCTTTCTTTGGGATTAAACAGGACAATCAGAATAACAGGATTGGTCAGTGGACAAATATTTCCTCAACAAGGTGGATATTGCAGCTTTCTCATGAGTTGAACCCAGAAGCCCGTCAAGGCATTTATAAACTGGTGGCTTATACTGGTGAACGGGCGATCACACATTATTTTGAGGTGAAGAAGTATGGTAAGTGACAATATCACAGAACGTGTTGCATCATTAAATCTCATTCATAACCTTTTTTTTAAATTGATCTCCAGTTCTACCCAAGTTTGAAATTACCATGAAAGCTCCAAAAGAAATAAGTTTTGGTGTTAGTGACATGAATATGGAGGTTTGTGGAAAGTAAGTGAAGGCTTCTTCTGTTTTATTGCATAAAAAATCTAACACACACACAAAAAATATATAAAAAAATAAATCCTTGATCACTCAAAGCATGTACTTTATAGATACACGTTTGGTAAACCAGTGGCTGGTAAAGCAAGAGTGGAGGTATGCCGGGAACATTTGAGATACATCATTCGAACAGACTTGATTTCTCCATGTTTGGTTGAAACTGCTGAGGTGTGTGAATGTATTATTGCATATTGTGTAAAATTTCTGAAAACATTTTCGTCATAGTCTTTTTATTGCATGTGTTTAATGAGTGTGTTTGTGCCAGCAGATAAGTGCAACGGGCTGTGCCTTGTTAACCTTGGACACAATGCTCTTTTTTAACTCGACAAATGAGAGATTTCTAAAAGAAGAACTTACTGTGACAGTGAATGTAACAGAAGAAGGAACAGGTGACAGATCCAAGCAGAACTCATATTCAAGCAGAACTTGCGTTAATATTAAAAAAAAATTGTTTGTTTGTTTTATCAGAAAACACAATGGGGAAATCTGAAACTATAAGTCTGACATATAAAATTGGTAAAGCTATGTTTACTGAGCTACCCAAAATGTATGAACATGGGTCAGTTATCCAGGGAAAGGTATGTCTTATTTCTCTCTCTACATAAATAGTGTGCTGTATTGGAGTGTAATTGTATTAATTTTTTTACTTTTTCCTGTTAAACAGATTAAATTAGCTAATATAAATGGAGCACCTCATGAAAACAAAGATGTTTATCTTTTGGAGGGTAAAATGTGGTCCTCAAAACGGCTACTGAATCTCACTACAGACAGCGATGGACTGGCCAGTTTCTCTCTTAATACATCTAGTCTTTCTAAAACTGATATTAATCTAATGGTATGATAATGTTCGTGCACCCAATGTTTGATCAATTAATGTCTTTGGTAATTAAAACTTAACAAATGTTTTTTGTTCTTCAGGCAAGTGCATATCCAGAGTTTCATTATCAAAGCTTTAAAAGCCCTTACTTCTCTACAGAAGAAAAAACAGTTCAGATTCTCCAACCCACCACTTCATACACCCCAACATTAAGTGAACTGATTATAGAGAATATCGATCAACCATTGAAGTGTGATGCTGAGTTTAAAGTGAACATCAAGTATTATTTTGTTGGAGAGACTGTTGAAGACTACAGAACTGACATTGTCTATATAGTGAGTACAATTGCTGCATGTTCATAGGCTACGTACAGTAGTGATGCTTTCCTCTAAGATTTCCAGTGTGTCATTGAAGTGTCATCTGTTTGTTTCAGGTCTTGTCCAGAGGAGTGATCGTTCATCATGGATATGAAAAGGTTGAAGTGAAGTCTTCTAAAGGAGCAACAAGTGGCACAGTGTCGTTCAAACTGTCTGTTGATGCAGATCTGGCTCCTGCAGTGCAGATTCTGACCTACTGTGTTCTTCCCAGTCAAAATGTTGTTGCTGATAGCAGACTTTTCATAACTGAGATGTGTTTAAAAAACGAGGTATACAAAAAGTTCTGAGATAATATAGATATTCTTGTCTTATTTTAAAACCACAAAATGGCTCTATTTTCATACAGCAACATTAAAATGTCACATCCATCTGTTGTCGTCACAGGTTTCTCTACAGTTTTCGCCTGCTAAAGCAGTTCCTGGTGAGAAAAATACTCTCCAGCTCTCAGCTCAGCCTGGTTCTCTGTGTGGCCTCACTGCTGTAGATCAGAGCGTCCTGATCCTGAAGCCAGGAAAACATCTGGATACCGACAAGGTTTACTTGTATACCTTATATATAATATAAAATGAAAAATCTAACTTTAAAAAGCCATCTACATTATAAAAGATTGTTTCTAAGTTTTTGGAATAGTTTTTTTTTAATCATTTGCTTTTGGTTTTTTTTATATAAACCGCAGATCTTTAACCTGCTGCCAGTACAGTTTTTGATAAATTATCCTTATAATGCTGTGGATACACCAGAGTGCCTGGAAATTAGACTTCGTCGGGCTGTGTCACTAGACCGTGTTTATGAAAGCTTGAAGGTAACAAACTGCTCAAAAAAATGCTACAAAATTGTCACTAATAAAGAGGAGAGAATAGGATATAATGATAAAGATAAAAATAGTATTTTAGTATTACACCAAACCAAATGAATATATATTTAAATTTACTTTGTTTTTTTAATTTCTATTCTGTTTTATTTTATGTCATTTATTATTGCTGATTGACAGAGAGTGGGATTGAAGATGGCAACAAATTTGCATGTGAGACAACCCCTTTGTCTGACGTATTATGGCGTTACGTACAACAGAGCTTTTCACATAGGTTTGTCTAATTTGTAATACAGTTAATATTTTGTTGTTATATATAGGCCTAAATTGCAGAACATGTTTAAGGGATCCTAAAGGCAAGCACTGGAATATCACTTTATACTGCTGTTGTTGAAAAAGCAGTTTTTGCATAAATGAATAAATAGAGACTGAAAAGGGAATTTACTAAGAATCAGTTCATACCTACTGACAGCACAGACCTACTTTTTGCATGCTCATTAATCATTTATTGTAATTTTCAGGAAGTGGAAACTATGACTATCAAATAGCACAATCTTCTCTTACACCTGTGGAGACAGTTCGCACCTTTTTCCCAGAAACATGGATTTGGCAGCTCACTGAAGTGGGGTACATACATTCCATTCAAGAATACTCAACAGACATTTGCAGAATTTCACATTATGAGGTTTATTTTATCACCAAGGGGTGAAAACATACTAATATATTTATTAGTTAATATTGTTTATCGTTCACTGAAAAGTAATGTATTGTAAAATAGTAAAAATAGTTAAATATATAGTTAAAAAAAATAAATATTCTGAATATGGAGATATATTGTCCTAAGGATAAAACTGGTCATGTAAGAGTGTCAGAACCCAGACTCGGTTCTAAGATATGCTGATATTTTCACTGGTGGTACTCAGTTATCAGTTTGTTAAGCCGTTTCTTTTAATTTTCTGTGATTTCATCATTTCAGGGGATGATAGTAAAAAAAAGTTGCTAATCGTTTTTTCCAAGTCAATTGATCTCATCAACAGTTGAAGCGATTTTTACCCTTCCTGTGCAAAACACTTATGTTATCTGACCAATTCAATTTATTGTTTATGTGAACTCCCCAATACTTCTAGGTATAATAGGACATCTACCATCCTAATATCCTGCCCCTTGAAGTTTACGCTGCATTTTACTATACTGTGCTGTACAACAGGGACTCTGGATCAGCTCAGGTTCCTGTCACGGTTCCTGACACCATTACCTCTTGGGAGATGGAAGCCTTCTGTCTGTCCTCCAAAGGTCTGGGTCTGGCTCCTCCTGCTCAGCTGACAGTTTTCCAGCCCTTCTTCCTGGAGCTCTCTCTGCCTTACTCCATCATCCGTGGGGAGATCTTTGAGCTGAAGGCCACTGTCTTCAACTATCTGTCCAAGTGCATCATGGTGAGACTTCAGACTCAGTTTTATCCAGTCATATCAGATATGCCACTAATCATGTGTGTTTGACTGACAGGTTAAAGTGACTCCAGCTCCTTCCTCAGACTACACTCTCAAAGTCTCCTCTGATGATCAGTATTCCTCCTGTCTGTGTGCTAATGGAAGAAAAACCTTTAAATGGACCCTCACTCCTTCTGTTCTTGGTGAGTTTTCAATTAGGCTTTTTTTACAACTCAATAACCCGGTAAATCCATTCAAGATGAGCTGCGTGGGAAGCTAGGCGAACTCGGCCTGCTTAGGGAACCAAGCCTTCAGTCCTCGGTGTTGCCTGATGCTGGTTGCAAGAGGAGGTGACATTGTAAGCGGTGCGCGAGGAAGCAGAAATGTGGCAAGCGGGCAGGAGTCTGTGCTAGGCTAAAAACAAACCCTAGCCGGCTGGCTCTTCCATCCATCATCTTATCAAACGTCCGCTCACTGGAAAATAAACTGGACTTCATCCGACTTCAACAAACTGCAAAACGTGAGTTTAGGGACTGCTGTGTCTTTGTTTTCACAGAGACATGGCTCAGCGGCAGAGTTCTGGACTACACCATTCAACTGGACGGGCTAGCCTCGTTTCATCCCGACAGAGCCCCGCCCCCACCTCAGCTACTCAGACCACATCTCTGTTATGCTAATTCCAGCATACAGACCACTCATCAGGCTTTCAAAACCGGCTCTGAAGCAGGTGAAAACCTGGCCAGCAGCAGCCATCTCTGCACTTTAGGACTGTTTTGAGAGCACTGACTGGAGCATCTCCAAAAGCATCATCTCACGACCAAAACCAGAAACTGTGGATTACTGCGGAGGTGCGTTCTCTTCCGAGGACCCGTGACTCTGCCTTCAAAGCGGGGGACAAGGTGGTCCTAAGAACAGCAAAAACCAAGCTGTCCCGGGCCATCAGAGAGGCAAAGCGTGCACACCCCCAGAAAATCCACAACCACTTCAAGGACAGTGGTGACACACGGCGCATGTGGCAGGGCATACAAGCTATCACCAACTACAGGACATAATCATGTGCCTGTGACAGTGATGGCTCCCTTCCAGATGTGCTGAGTGGCTTCTATGCACGGTTCGACAAGCAGAACAACGTGACGGCAAGGAAGTCCACCCCTCCTACGAATGACCAGGTGCTGTGCCTCATAACGGCTGATGTGAGGAAAACTCTATGTAAAGCTGCTGGACCAGACAACATCTCAGGCAGAGTGCTCAGAGAATGTGCAGAACAACTGGCAGATGTTCTCACCGACATCTTCAACATCTCTCTGTACAGCACCATTGTTCCTACATGTTTCAAGTCTATCATCATCGTCCCCATGCCAAAGAAGTCTTCTGTGTCCTGTCTCAATGATTACCACACCGTTGCACTCACACCCATCATCATGAAGTGCTTCGAGCGGCTCATCATGAGACACATTAAGACCCTGCTGCCCCGTTCGAACATTCGACGGGCAACGCCATCTCCACCACACTTTACCTGTCACTTACACACCTCGACAAGAAAGACACTTACATCAGAATGCTGTACATAGATTTCAGTTGAGCATTAAACACAATCATCCCCAAGCACCTGATCGGGAAGCTGAGCCTACTGGGCCTGAACACCTCCATCTGTAATTGGATCCTGGACTTTCTGACCGAAAGACCTCAGGCAGTGCAGATTGGCATCCAGCACCACCACACTGAGCACTGGGGCCCCCCAGGGCTGTGTGCTCAGTCCCCTGCTGTTCACGCTGCTGACTCATGATTGTGTAGCGACACACAACTCCAATCACATCATCAAGTTTGCTGATGACACGACCGTGGTGGGTCTCATTAGCAAGAACGACGAGTCAGCATTTAGAGAGGAAGTGCAGAGGCTAACGGACTGGTGTAAAGAAAACAACCTGTCTCTGAACGTCGATAAGACAAAAGAGATGGTTGTTGACTTCAGGAGGACATGGAGCGATCACTCCCCGCGCAGCATCGCCGGCTCTTCTGTGGAGATCGTCAAGAGCACTAAATTCCTGGGTGTCCACCTGTAGGAGAACCTCACCTGGTCCCCGCAACACCAGCTCTCTGCACAAGAAAGCCCAGCAACGCCTTTTCTTCCTGAGAAGGCTGAAGAAGGCCCAGCTCTCACCATCAATTCTCACCACCTTTATAGAGGAACTATCGAGAGCATCCTGAGCAGCTGCATCACTGTCTGGTTTGGGAATTGTGCCACATCAGCCCGCAAGTCCCTGCAGCGGATAGTGAGGACAGCTGAAAAGATTATCGGTGTCCCTTATCGGTGTTGTAACCTTTGTCATATTTAGCACCTTGGTCATGGAGAAACGTTGTTTCGTTTCATCGTGTACTACTGTATATGAATGAAATGACAATAAAAGCCTACTTGACTTGACTTTCCAGTGTAAATTTCTCAGTCTCTGTTGTATCTTCACATACTGTACATGTCTTGTGTTGTAGGAGTCTTGAATATTACAGTCAGTGCCCAGGCAGAGGCGTCCCAGACTGTGTGTGACAATGAGATTGTGATCGTCCCAGAAAGAGGGCGCATTGACACAGTCACACAAAGTCTGCTTGTACAGGTCAGCACACGTCAAACGGCTCTCAGACGTAATTGATCTATGATTCTAATGCTGCTTATGTCAGTATGATGTGTTTATATTATTGTTTTATGCTGCAGGCTGAAGGAACTGAAAAGACAGAGACCTACAGCTGGTTACTGTGTCCAAAGGGTTTGTATGCAGAGAATATTTAGCATCAGAGGTTTTTTTTCTTGCTGATCACTGATATGTGTTTCTGTCTCTGTGATTCATAGGTGACAGTCTCTCAGAGGAAGTGAATCTGACTCTTCCTAAAGATGTGATAGAGGGATCAGCCAGATCTTCTGTTTCAGTCATTGGTAACATTTACATACACAAGCAAAAATAAGGAGTTTGTTTTCCGAAATGTAATGATTCATCTGTGTTTGGATTGTAGGAGACATATTGGGTCGTGCACTGACAAATCTTGATGGATTGTTGAGGATGCCGTACGGCTGTGGAGAACAAAACATGGCTATTCTTTCTCCAAATATTTACATTCTTCAGTATCTGGAAAACACAAAGCAGCTCACCTCAGCCATCCAAGAGAGAGCCACCAGCTTCCTTAAGAGTGGTGAGAGAAATTAGTCATGTAAAAAAAAAAAACTGAGAAATTAATTCACAATATATTTGACTTCAGAAACACTTGATCAAGCCAATTTGATCAATTTAATTACTGCCAAACTCAACAGGATACCAGAGACAACTGAACTACAGACATAACAGTGGCGCATACAGCACATTTGGATATGGAAAAGAGAATACATGGTAAAAACGGTTAACTCTTATTTTTATCAAAGCCAATAAACTCATTTAAATAAATAAATCCAGACATCCTGTATAAAATTTTAGGTCCCACTGTATATTAAATGGCCCTAATAACCTGTATACATACATAACAATTTACTAGTGACACTTAATATAAAGTAGGACTAAATATTATATAGAGTTATTATTTTGAGTTACATTACTGGACCAACATCTAATAATTAAAATACCATGTCATCAGGTTGACTGCCTTCGTCCTGAGGTCTTTTGGAAAAGCACAGAAATACATATTTATTGATCCACAAATTATTCAGAGTGCAAAGAAATGGTTAATAAACAGACAGGATTCAGAGGGTTGTTTCATCCAACAGGGAAGACTGTTCAACAACAGAATGAAGGTGTGTTGTTTGTCACTAAACATTATTTAAGATTATGACAGAAACAATTCCTATCTGTCACAAAAATTTTGTTCCTCATATATATATTTAAGGGTGGAGTGAGTGATAATGTGACCATGACAGCCTACATCACTGCATCACTGCTTGAACTGGAAATTCCAGTCACAGTAAGTTCATCTACGGGAAACACAATATAAACTGTAATATAAAAAATGACGCTCACAGCAGCTGTTTCACTGTTTTTCTCTCAGGATCCTGTTGTCTCTAAAGGTTTGTCATGCTTGAAGTCCATCATCAAGGATGTCAAAAACACTTACAGCACTGCTCTGCTCGCCTACACTTTCAGTCTGGCTGGAGACACAGACACTCGACAGCAGCTCTTCAAGAAACTGGAGGATGTTGCTATTTC
>JAUCNO010000191.1:7885746-7896136 GCA_032353835.1 Enteromius viviparus
ATTAATATTATTATTTTAACGGGTCACAGGCGCTATCCTTTGAATTCAATTCTCATTTAAAATAATGTTGTCAGTTATCCGGTTAATAATCGGTTAACGAGCGTCGGTTGTCGGTTATGAGAAATAACCGAAATGAGCATCCCTAAATGGAGACACACATAATGTAACTTACATATTTAAAGTGTGTGTTAAGTGTACAAAAAATAAAAGTTTAAGCAAAACTGGTATTATGTAGGATCACACCAAAATAGTAGTATGTGAGTTTAATTAAAGTCATGTGGTACAATTAGGAAGTGATTTATAGGACATGGCTGTATGTCAAGGTCAGTAAGCAGCTTCAAATATCAGATAAGTTTAGTTTAGGATCATTCAGACAAACAGCCACCTCAAATTTACACCATTGACTGAGATGAAAGCAGACATGTATGACTGCTCAATAAGCAGTTTGGGACATCGAGCTTCGGATTACTAGGTTATTTCTGCACATTTAACTAGCAAGCAACTATTTGATGTTGTTTAATGACTAATTGTTTCTCATATGGACGTCTGTAAAAATAAAATTACATATCTTCTCAGTGATAAAACTCATGGATTCAGATGGTGATTTTTTTTTATAGTGGAGAAGTGGATTCTGCAAGCCGGGAACGCTGCTCATGTGGCCAGTCACATGATAGTCTACTGTAAATAAAATACAATTTAATTTAAAATTTATTCTTAGTGTAGTGTAAAATGTATTTAAAAATACTTGTAAACTTTAAAACTTTTTATACCATATATATATATATATATATATATATATATATATATATAGTTGCATGTAATTATATCCAATATTTCTGTTTATAATACACATTTTTAAATTGTATGTAAATCTGCTGCTGCCATAACAAACACCCATTTCGAATGTTTAAGTGGTTACGTTCTCTTTTTGATCTTTTTTCTGAAGTATTGTTCTTTTAAATACTTTCTGGCATTTCGGAAATAAATATGTATGCAAATTACACCGAAGTACAACGTTCAGGTGTTCAGGAGTGCTCAAAAAGGGTTTTGAATTCAATTTTGAATTGATTTCTGTTTGACTCTGAGATGCGATTTTGGACAGCAATTAAATTACCACAGGACCTTATCAAAAAACAGTAGGTAATTTGGTCAGGGATTTTTACAGGGGTTGTGAGAGAAAAACACCAACATCCTGGATTCGGGTGGCATTAAAATCACCAACTACTGAGAAACAATTAACACCTGAATAGGGCTTCATTTTAAACATTTTAATAACCATGTATCTACAGTTGCATAAGGTGCACAGTGTTGGCCGGAACAATGGAAGCTTCTGAGACAGAAGGCCGCACCTTTATGCAGGCAATCAGTGAGAAGTACAGCCCGGAAAACTTTCCTTGCCGTCGGGGTCCAGGCTTGGGTGTCGTGGTTGTGCCGTCTGGGCATCAGGGATCGCCTATGAAAGGTGAGGCTTGGTTTAGTTAAGAACAAGTCATCTAAGTTTGCTTGGCTATTTTTGTGTTTGCTTTGTCATGTTTCATAGTCCATTAGTTATGTGGTCATTCTGCCTTCAGACCGTCTAAACCTGCCCAGTTATCTGGTTTTGAATGGCTGCGGAATCAGTCATGCAGGAGAAGAGGGAGCCTCAATTGCTGCCTTCTGTGCTCATGTAGTTGAACTTGATCTGTCCCATAACAAGCTCCATGACTGGCATGAGGTGAGTTAGTTAATCTGAGGATCAACACGTAAATTTTATTTTATTCAATTTCATATGCTACTTTACTTTTCTCTGGAACACAAAAGAAGACATTTTTAAGGAACTGTTGAACAGCCTTTTGTTGTAAAATAGCAATTCTAAGCAAAGAGGCTGTCAGGCTCCAAATAATAATACAGAAAAAGCACCATAAAAATAGTCCATATGACTCATGCACTTTATATAGCTTAATGGGAGAAACAGACTGGAATGACTGACTTTATAATCTGTGAATATACAGTAGTATTAGTAAATAAACACACCAATGTTCAAAGAGTTGGGGGTCATTCAATTTTTTTAAGGAAAAATTAATTTACTTTTATTAAGCAAGAACACATTAAATTAATAAAAAGTGACAGTAATGACATTCATAATGTTATAGAAGTGTGTGTGTATATTATACATTTGTGTTTCCCAAAATTGTGTGTTTTAACCCTTTAAATCTGTTCTAGATCAGCAAGATTGTTTCTAACATCCCAAACCTGGAGTTCCTGAACCTCAGCTCTAATCAGCTGAGAGATGCGGTCTTGGAGCCGGACTGCGCAAAGGCCTTTTCTAGCATCCGCCGCCTCGTGCTTAACAATACCCAGGTGTCCTGGGACACAGTGCACACATTCACACAAGAGATGCCTGAGTGAGTCACTTTTAAAATTCTTAACAGTAGTTAAAAAATATAGACTAGATTATGTACGTGTAACAGTTAATGTGTGGAAATTTGTGGTATTGATTGCTTTGAGAAATTATGGTATTGATTTTAAATTCTTTTTCCATTTCATTTTAATGACCGTGTACATGCAGTCCTGCATACTGTATGTCTTGCATATTTATTTGTCTTTTGATTGTACCATCATGACACTGTTCTTTCTCATGGGATCATCCACTTTTCCTTGTCACTGTGTTGAGCAGTAATTGATGTTTGAGTTCACAGCTTCTTGCTTTAATGTGAACCATCATATTTTCTGAAGATGTCTCTGATGTGACAGCTTTTCACTATTATTGATCTGTTTTGTCCAGACTAGAGGAGCTGTTCCTGTGCCTTAATGAGTACACCACTGTGACACTGGCTGCCACGCCCTGCCCCACACTGCGTCTGCTTCACATCACAGATAACAGCCTCCAGGAGTGGAGTGATGTACGAAAATTTGGCTCCATGTTCCCTGCACTGGACACTCTGATCATGGCCAACAACAACCTGAGCTCCATTCAAGACTCTGGAGAAATCCTTCAGCGGCTCTTCCCTAACCTCCGAAGCGTCAATCTGCACAACTCAGGTATCGTTGTGCTAGTGACAGTTTCTGGGAAAGTGTGAAACTGTCTATACATTACTATTTCAGTGTGGTGTAATTACATAAATTTACAAAATTACAAATTTTAAAAAAATGTTTATGAGTCAGGACTTAATCGATGGGAGGACATTGAGAAATTAAACTGTCTGCCCAAACTGGAAGAAGTGAGGTTGCAAGGCATTCCTCTACTGCAGGCTTACACAAGCACGGAGCGTCGCAGTCTAATGATAGCCCAGTAAGTCCAATATGTTTTACAGGGATGAATGTGACAAGTAAATAAAAGCCGAATTTTCCGTTTTGTGTGAACTCTCACTTTAACTTAAAGAATTGTTATTGTAATGTTGATGAGAAGATCTTATTTCTCCCGCCTGCAGACTGCCATCAGTGACCAGCCTGAATGGGAGTGTTGTGATGGATGGAGAGAGAGAAGATGCTGAAAGATTCTTTATCCGTTATCACTTGAATCATTCAGAGGAAGACCTGCCCCACAGGTATCTTTTAAGCATGAACATTGTAGTATAGACCAGTGTTTCCCAATCCAGGTCTTGGAGAACCCCCAACATTGCATGTTCTTGATGTATGTCTTTTCTGGCAGGCATATTTGAGCTAATGAATTGAATCAGGTTTGTTTGATTAAAGAGACATCTAAAATGTGCAGTGTTGGGCGTTCTTTAGGTCCAGGATTGGGAAACACTGGTGTAGATCATGTAGAAACTTTTTGAAGCGTTCTAGAACTCCGCCATGTCTATACCAGATGCAGGTGATGCAACTAAAAGTGTATACTGTATACTTATATGTAGTGTATACTTGATGCTGTGCAGCATGATGCAACGCAGCCAATCACCAATAATAAACTGGTGTCCAACTCTATTTCTGAGGTACTCAAATCTCTTGTACTAATTCTAACACATGTTAACAAGGTCAGCTGCATGTGTCAAGTGTAGACAGCGTTTAGCTGTTAAAACAATGGTCAACAACTGTTGCATCTGGTGTAGACAGTGTCAGGCAGCACTATTCTTTAAACTGTTAGTATGTGTACTCATGAAGATAGATGCCTTTAGGTGTTCCCAAACATTTAAAAAGTATTCCTTGAGATCTATTTCATTCTATTATTTTGTGGTCTGTCCAACTGTTTACGAACACATTATTTTTATTATTTAGATTAGAAACACACTAACTATGATTTATTATTAATTATTATATAAATTTTGTTTATTAAGTAACTATAATATATTTAACATAATTATTCTTACTGTTACAAATGATTACAAACCAGACTGAAACGTTTTATCCCACTAAGTTGCTAGAAAATACATTTAATTTGTTGTTGTTAAGTTTTCCTAAAAGAGAGAATTGTCTGTAGAGGAGAGTTCATGCTGAACCACTCGTGGCAGAGCTAAGGATGCAACACAAATCTTTTTTTTTAAACTTTACCTTTTGTTTGTATACATTTCAGAACCAAATATGCTTGCATGCACTTAAAATATTTTTTATAGGCATGAATAAAACAAATATTTAATAAATATTAACACTATTACAGCCTACATTTACTTTCTACTTTTTACTAGTAATTGAAAATTGTCCAGTTTTATTTCAGTATAGCTAAAAATGCCTGCTTTACAGTATTTAGGCATTTTAGGTTGGTTTGCCCATGTAGTGAAAGGCTGAATTTGGTTTAAGTATTTGCATTTCGCTTTGGAGATATCACTGCTTGGTGACCAAATATGGGAAACTGGCTCCCCTGGCTGAGATCGACCTGAGACCACGTTGCCACGCCAAAGTGGAGGTGCGCTATGAAGACAAGGTGGAACAGGTGAGAATCCGCTTGGACCAGACCGTCGCAGAGCTGAAGAAGCAGCTGAGGACTGTTGTGCAGCTCCCCACCAGCAACATGCGCATTTATTACATCGACAAGTGTTCTGCCTTTGGCCCCGATGAGCTGAAATACAGCGCAAGGGCCTTACACTCTTACAGCATTCAAGATGGGGATGAGATCCTGGTAGTTCCCAAAACAAAATAACTGTCTTTTTCCAGGATCACAAAAAAGCTATATTAAAATAACCAAATCCACTTTAAACTAGCGTTATCTAAGCTCCACAGAGTGAATGGGACTGTCTTTCAGGGAAAAACTTTTAGGATTTGCTGGGGCTTTAGTTCGGCACACCGTGTGTCATGTCACCACACGGTCATAAGACAGACCAGGACTCTTGTGCACCTTTGGTTTTGTTGCTGTTATTAAAGGTTTCCTTTTTGACTTCGGACTTCACAAGCACCCCTGTATTTTCAAACGCCTGTTTCTTCAAAAATAAAGCACAGAGGAGGGCTCTGGCAGCCCAGGATGTGCTTTTTACAGATTTTAAGACAATCACCCATAGCTGAAAGAAAATGTTGCACTGCACTGATGTCTTAAAGAAGAAGTCATGGATATCCATTGCCTGCTGATGTGTGTCGTATGCTGTCAGCCATTAATTACATGCAAAAGACTCTCAGGCCTTAAATATTGTATGGGCAGTGCTAGATTCACACGAGGAAAGATTTGAGAAACATCTCGTTCACAAATGTTTTTAAATGTCCAGGTTTTTTTCATCTGATTGAAGAATCCAGAAGGGAAGTGCGGAGTCGCATGCATTTGCTATTTAATGTGATTTTTTTTTTTAATCCCTTTGAATATTTCTATTAGTACTTTCTCTGCTGCTTTGGAAGTAGGCCCTCAACTTGTACCTCCAATACAAAGCATATGATGAAAACAGTGCTTATCTTCATTTCACTGGTATCCATATTATGGAGTGTATTTATTTTGATATTTTACTCACAGAATAATAAGATCCGTTAAGTGACAAAACACCAGTCCACCAAAGATTAAGATTACATACACGTATTATATATATATAATATGATTATTCACAGTATTTATTATTGATTTATTGTTTGGGTGTTATTTGTTAAAAATGTAACAAAACAAGTCAGTAACAAACCAATCAATATGTATGACTCTATGGAACATAAGTGGGTAATTGGGCTTCTTAAATTAAAAGAATACCCCAAGGAGAATTTGATGAAAATTTACTCGCCCTCAGGCCATCCAAGGTAGAGATGAGTTTGTTTGTACATTGGAACAGATTTAGCACCACTCTCCAATGGATCCACTGCAGTGAATGGGTGCCGTCAGAATGAGAGTCCAAACAGCTGCTAAAAACACCATAATAATGAACATCCATTAATGAATGTCTCATGAAGTGAGAAGCTGCATGTTTTTAAGGAACAAATTCAAGGCGAAATTGCTTTCTCCAATGAAAAAATCCTCTAAGCAGAATCAGCAGTGAGATGACTTCCTTGGATTTTAATGTGAGAGGACAACAGGAGATGGATGACTCGAGGTATGTGGATTATTGTGATGTTTTTATCAGCTGTTTGATGGCACCCATTCACTGCAGACGAATGTAATGCTAAATTTCTCCAAATCTGTTAATAATTTACTCAATCCTGTATGACTTCTTCTAGGGGACATAAAAGAAAATGCTTTGATAGTAATTTTTTCCAAACCAAAAATGGAAACAAAAACTGTTTGGTTCTTGTATTCTTCAGAACATTTTTTGTGTCCCACAGAAGAAAGCTAAACATACAGATTTGGAATGGAAGTAAATGATGCCAGGGGGGTTTTCATCCTTTTAAAGGTACTGCAGCTTAACTACAATGTGTGTTGAAATGTGCAATGCAAGACAAGTGACAAGTTACAGGATAAAACCAGCAAATTATTTATGTATACCTGGTACATCAATCAAATCAGTGCATGAACCTCATTTGCTTGTCATACTTGATTCAACAAGAAAAAACATGAAACCTGGAAACCTAGTTTGCTGTATTTTTTAGTTCATACATAACATGATAGCATGACTTGAAGGATGGACTGAATAGAAAAGCACTGAAATCCTTTCAGCATCACTGTCCGTGTGCCAAGTTACTCTGACATTTGCAAATGCTTAGTAGTAGATTAGCTTTTCTCTTATGCACTGATATATAAAAGTGTATGAAAAGGCTTGAAAATGTTAAAAGATTTGAAGCATTTCTCTTTAAACATTTTGGGTTTCTCGTATAAGACGTGATCTTGAATTAAGTTGTAATTCTGAATTTGGAATCAGTTTTTTTTTTTCATTTTATAACCAAAAAGTGAAATGAGTAGATTTAATAGTGACTTACATGAGTGTAACTTAAACTGAAGTGGAACGTATAATATTAAATTTAGCTTACGTCTCATATGTTTAAAGTTTGTCGTTTGGTCGGAGGAAGAAAGCTGATAAAGATCACATATGAAGGTTCTAGCATCCTCTATCCCTTTAACACTCTTTCTGCCTTTATCTGCAACCCCTAATCAAACATTAAAGCAGAATGAAGTCAGGTTTTTTTTCTTCAGAGATTTCCCTTTTAGAGTATCAATATTTGATGTTTTGTGCCCACACAGGACATGCTATTGATATTAGGGTTTCACTTTTGCATAATTATTTTATGTTTTTTTTTTTTATATGTGTGCATTATTGATATTCCAGTTTTCACGACCTTGAAGGTAATGCCACTTAAACTGTGACTTGCGCATATGAAGTGTGAAGATGAAAGTTAAATTTACCACTATGTTTACCATGTGAAATTTATTTCGCAAACATTTTTCAGTTGTTTTTATATCCAGATAAAAACATTATCTGTGCATTTTATATTTGTTTTGCGGTATGTTGTTAGGATGTTATGTGTTGAATTGTTTGTCAGTTTGCATTATGTGTTGTACATTTGCGGTTCTTAATCTTTGGTTAAAGTTAATTTGTAAAGGGTGTGTAAAAGGCTGTTAAGCGTCAAAGGGAAGAGAATTCCAGAGAGTCATTTATGTAATGGATGCATTAGGCCTGTTATTGTAATGAACACTTACATACTTCAAGTTGAGTTGCACAGTCACACCATTAATGATTTGACTGTTTTATACCATTGAGTTGCCAGCATATGTGCACAATAATGTATCTGTGTTTGAAAGTTGAATGGAGTGGGTCGAAGGCTAAGGAAAAATAAACTTGTATTTTACTGACTGTCATAATAGTGTTAATATAGTATTTTTTTTTTATTATATTATTTATTGATATTTTGAAATAGCATTTATTTTTGTAACATTTTATTATTATTATATATTTAAAATTTTATACATTTAGCGTTATTTTTACTCTTTTAATTAGATTTTAAAGTAATTTAGTACTTTATTATCATTATTTTTTTTACATTTTCCATTTTATTTTATTTGAGTTAACTGAATCGTTTAATGGATTTAGTTAACAACATTGTCGCCCCAAATATGTTTAACGTGAGTTTGTATTTATTGGATTTATATCCATACTGTAGCGTATTTCTGTTTTAAAAGTATTCATATATAATAACGTGTATATTATTATATTATTCTGCTTAACATTCCTTTTTGTGTTCCATTTGAGAAAGAAAGTCAAACAGGTTTGGAGCAACGTGAGTAAAATTATACAGATTTGTGTGTGTATCTAAAAATGCACACAGTTTCCAGTAAGGGGTAGGTTTAGGTGTAGGGTCAGTGTAGGACAATACCACACACAGTTTGTCCAGTATAAAAACCATTACGACTATGGAGAGTGCGCATAAACCACAAAAACCAAAATGTGTGTGTGTGTGTGTGTGTGTATGTGTATAATCTATCCCTTTAAACGCTCCGAGATCTCTAATCTCAAAAGTGTTTATTCCCGTCGCCAGGGTGACAGTGTGGGCGGTGGCATTGTGATGACGTTCGAGAGCAGAATGAACCAATCGGATGAAAGAAAAGCTCTCCGACGTCACTGTTAAAGTGACCGACCGTTTTTTGATTACAAGTCAAGAGCTTGGAATATTACAAGGACAGAAAGAACCAAAACGCAACGGTTATTATTTAGATTGTGTTGAAGAGCATCAGTGAACTATCGTGTATCGGCTGCAAGAGTTCAAAGTGGCTTTCGTGGAAGTCTCACTCACGGTGGGCTCTTCCCTGAAGACATGGTCTCGCTCACTCCGGTGAGTAATGCTATGAATGCTCGCACTGCACGTTCTCGCTTCGCCGTTCCCACTGATTTACTCGCCCTATTTGGAAGCTTCTGGACGTTTCACTAATTACATAACATCGCCTGGCGAGTTGTCTTGCGTGTACATGTATCAAGCGACACTGTTCTGCAGATGAAAATCGCGAGTTAGGTAATGTTATTCAATTCTTAAAACCCCGTCCTGCAGATTGAATGTATTCATATGAATACGAAGTCTTTTTGTTTTAAATAAATGTTTAGTATCATGCTCGCCAATATGCTGAAGTCTGTCGTTTTTAATGTAATAGTAATATAAACTTGAAATTCATTCAAAGCGTTTGGGTTATTTTTTGTTTATCCAGTAGTACTTGGTGAAGTTTAGTGATGTAGCGCTGTAAACTGCAGCTTGATCACGTGACACACGCTGCTGAGGCACGGAGACTGGGCAGTGTGTAACATTTTGTTACCCCTTTTTGTTTTGACGCTGTCTTATACCTTGATTTTACATCTTCTGCTTCAAGTTAATGTATAAATATATTACTAATTCTTGTTACAACCTACTCCA
Organism: Enteromius viviparus; assembly: GCA_032353835.1. Taxonomy (NCBI): domain Eukaryota; kingdom Metazoa; phylum Chordata; class Actinopteri; order Cypriniformes; family Cyprinidae; genus Enteromius; species Enteromius viviparus. Next base: position 7,895,398 of record JAUCNO010000191.1, read on the forward strand.
CTACCACAATCAGTTATTATAGTTATAAAAAGTGAAATGATAATGTTTAAACAAAATGGGTCTGTAAATATTCTAACATTTGGCACAATTATGAGAATAAAGGTCCTTAAAAAATTACAGAGATACAGAGGATAGACTGAATACATTACACCTCATCAGTTAATGTTACAACACCCCCAGCCTCTCCTGTTAAATCCAAGCCAGATTTGTTCAAGTCTTAGCAGTATTTCTGTTTTTTTTTTACTCACAGGTAGCCTGCATTATAATTTTTTGTTACATAAGCTATCAAATCTAAATATGTTTGTTTTAGTTACAGTAAGTCATGTGGGTGTGGTTTGTTACTTAATCTAAATTATTAAACTCTCTGATGATTATTTAAAGTTACCCACCCATATTTATCCTGACTGGCTTTTATTGACCTTTGACAATAATGTAGTACTTTTAGTATCATTGGTATGCCATAGACATCTTAAGAAGTAGCATCTTTGTTTAATATGTTAATTATTAAATATGTTGCATGTAGAATTTCCGTGGGTATGGAAAGTATTCAAACCCATTAAATTTTTCACCCTATATTGCAGGTATTTGCTAAAATCATTTGTTCTTTTTTTCATTAATGTACACACTGCACCCCATATTGACATAAAAACAGAATTGCTGACATTTTTGCAGATTTATTAAAAAAGAAAAACTGAAATATCACATGGTCTTAAGTATTCAGACCCTTTGCTGTGACACT